>LR736857.1:9404860-9534099 GCA_902654985.2 Oryctes borbonicus
TAGTACATTTTAAACGTGTCTTAAAAAGAAGAAACTTAAATTCTTTTAAAAACTTTTTAATCCTTGATATTATAAGCGGTACTTATAATATCCTCAATAACGGATCACGGAATTGTTTAGCGAAATTCTTGGGATATTTTAACGACGCGAAAGCAAAGCTTTCTTATTCCTTGCTTTTTTTAGCTTGAGGATTACTTACCTGAACAACTTTTGTGTCTTTTTCCAGGTTAGTTTCTAGAGGCACCAGGAGATCCACGTAGAACGCTTTCAGCTGTAATGAAAAAGAATTTACTGTAAGTGCACGTAAGTTTTCTATTCAGATACCCGCAAATGGTAGATGCATATACAAACATGACGGGTTTATGGAAGTTTACGGAATTTAGCTTATCCTTTTAAAGCTCGTTCTGCTACACTCTCTCATTTAATCTTTCGTAAAACGTGTACGGGTTTTTTGGTATTTCAGTGTTTGTAGATTTTATGTATAACGGAAAGCTTAGTAAAATATAATGAATATTGATGTCAGAATGTTTCAACTCTGAAGTTCATTTATTAGAAAAAAATCGCTTGCTTCTACACTACATGTACCTCAAATTCGAAGTGTCCCGTCGGCAACTACGTGTTTACATTTGATTGTATTTCTTCTCTGTGTTTGAAACTTTAAACGTACATATATTAAATTACACTTAATATGTATTCCCCAAATAAATTTTATGACTACCTATATATAAATCGTTGAACTTTAAAATTCACATTGTAAATTATCTTATTGAGGGTGAAAATTTTGCAATTTATTCACATAAACAATTAATCATATTTGGTGTAGTCCATGTTTAACCTAGCCCTTGAGACCATTGGACATTTGCAAAAACTTCCAACGTGCAGTTTCATCATGCTTTTCTTCTTCTGTTTTTGCCTATTGCTCTTGCTTTCTACATCCCTTTGATTTGACCATTCTTTGGCTTTCTTATTAGATGTCTAAATCCGCTTAGTTTCTTTATTTTCCAGTACTCTAGCAGTTGAGTTCTTCAACCTTGCTTATCTGTTCTATCAATTCCCGATATCTTTCTTAAGAATCTTATTTCTGGGCCGTGTTTTTTTATGATTGTCCTATCTTCTCTACCATGTCATAATCGGTAGGTACGTCATCTTATAGACCAATATTTGTGCTTTTCTGAGACTTCCTTACGTTCTCTGTAAAGCATAATATACACATAAAGAATTTGGGTTTCCGGGTTGAAACCGCGTCGTAATTGCATGAGAATGCCGACGTTTCGCTCTGATTCCATGGAGCAACATACAGCAGCTCAGAATAGGCTCCATACAATTGAGAGCGAAACGTCGGCATTCTCATGCAATTACGACGCGGTTTCAACCCGGAAACCCAAATTCTTTAAAAAGAAACAATGACTAGGAAGTCTACAATAACACATAATACACATAGTTTGCGGACTGCATCCTTCTATTTACTTCTTCTCCCATTTTATCTTTATTATACTTGCTACACTGTTAAAATGTCTAAAGTGTTAGCTTGTTCAATGCCTCCGTTTTTTTATTCTAGTTTCTCGATATTCATTGCCGATTACCGTAAATTTTGTCTTTTAATGTTAAGGGATAGCTTTCGTTTCTTAAATGCCTCTTTCCAAGTTTTTAAGTTTTTCTTCTCATCCCCAATAGCGCATGCCTTCAGGCAAACCGGTTGTAAGCAATTGCACCCTTCTATACATATTCTCATTCTTTCCTGACATGGTTACATTTGATGAATATTCACATATGGGTACACTTGCATCTCTGGTTTGAACTGAATTAGGTATGATTTCAAATCACAACTTGTGGAAGACGAGTAATTTAATTTTCTTGATTCCATCATGTCTATCAATGGCCAAAATCAACAAAAACCGGTCCTTTTATAAGTAAATCGGACGAGCCACTTATGGCAGAAGAAATAGTTCTTTGTGCATTCTTAGACATAGACAGTTTCTAAATACCTTTTTCGAAAACATTGAGAAAGTCACTTCTGCCAAAGATTTTCGCCCGTCGTATACAAAATGGATTAAAGCCAGGTTCCTAAGTCAATAAATGTGCGCTACTCTGAGACCCAAAATTATAACAATTAGAGTCAGCAGAGGTTACCTCAGGGAACGGTTCTATCACATCTACTTTGGTGTTCTGTTATAGATTACCTCCCATTGAACTTAACTTCTAACGGATATGAAGTGCAACGGCACGCTAACGGCTTGGTAATCATGATCCTGGTAAACATCAGAGTACCATACCACAACTTTTGTAAAGAGCTTGACAACACATACATATAGCGTTGAAACCATAGCCTGGGCGTAAATCTGCAAGGGAATGCAATCGTCGCCCAGAGAGGTCTGTCCAAAGTCATCCTGAATTGAAGAGAAAAGATAAATACTTGGGAATTACGTTCGACAAAAAACTAACATGGAATTCCAATATCTCCAACTTACACAAGGAAACCATTACAACATTGGTAAAAATGGGGGTCCTAAGCTTCAAATAGCCTTCTGGTCATATATAGTAATAGTTGGACTCGTGATCACCTACACCTCTTTGATTTGATGTCCAAAAACAGATCAGAAAACAGTAGCTGTATCACATTAAAGATTCGCATGTCTTAACGTTACAGGTGCGGTGCGTGCCTGATGTTTTTCAACGATGTCAATTGTATCTTGACAACAATGGAGAGCACTTTGAACAGTTTGATAAATAATGCCAATAAAGTATTTCTTATTATCTGCTTTTTTTCTTTCACATCCTTAATATCGGGGGAAGTAACTTTTGGAATAATTTGTATATCACGAAGACGATTTTACATACACTTTTATTAGTTCCTAGAACTGGAGGCTATGCTGTATGTGATGTGATACACATTGTGTTCCAGAATTTCGATTGAAGCTCTAAAATTGCCTTATTTTCGTATGTTTTCTAAACAAAAATGTTCTGAACAAAGTTTTTTTCTGAGAATTTTTCTGAGAGTTTTCGCTCACGAGATAGATTCAGTAACACAGTTGCAGTTACTTTGATGATATTAATTACATTACGAACTCTCTCTGGAACTATTTGAAAGAAAAAGTTATACTTAGAAAACCAAAAAATGTTTGAAATTCGTAATTTGATTAATTAACTACGAATGCGTCATCCATCAGTTTTAATGAATTGGTATCTTGCACCACAGTATTCATTTCTTACTGCAAATTTCTCGTTGAATTTAGTGCCGTTGTGTTTACCTTTGCATAGCTTTGCGTTAGTTTTCACCACCAGTGCATTTCACTTTTTCCCACAAAGTTACTGTGATAAAGGTATCATATTACAGGGGAACAACGTATAGCATAATAGCATTGTACTTTTGACATGATTATATACCTTTTTTTACATCAATGTTTTTCTCAAAGTTTTTTCAATAACAACCAAGTACTACCTGATAACAGTGAAGTAAATACTTTGAACCTAACAGAGTTCAAAAATGTAAAGTAAACATCTTTTTGTAATCATAATATCCCCTGTCAAGCGCTTTAATTTAAAATAAAAGATTGTGGAATGCCGTTACATAAAAGGCATTGCTTTTTAGAGCCACACATCGAAAAACTAAGCTTCAGAGGCACATATTGTATTCTTAGATTTTGCACGGAATACTGAATCTTTAACCTTTATAAAACTGATCTATAAAATTATATATGCAGGACAGCATGCATCCTCCACTTTATTTCTTATGTTATTTGCTTATCCTGTCAGCTGTAATGCTGTAATATAATAAGGTTAAGGCCTACTTGAATAAAAAAATTAAAAGCAAAATAAGTTTCAGATCAAGCAGGATTTGTTTCACAAATGTTAAATCATGAAATTGTTTAAAAAAAGTCGATTTTTTGTAACTTATTTCGTTCTAAGAATTTATTTTTCCTTAATCCCACACAAAGAATGGCTGCATACCACACCTATAAAATATGCTGTTGTCATAATAATAACAAAATGAAGACTGATACAGAAAGATGAGATTTATACTAAGATCACACAGGCCAAATACGAAGTTATAAATGGCCTTTATCGCTTTAAGCTTCCAGAACGGAATGCCTATTAAAGCTCCGAAGGAACTATTCAACGCCATGGAAAAAGAAGCGCAGGGAAACGTCAATATTATCCCACGCAAGCACTGCAAAGCGGGAAAAGCGTTTTTGTTGTCTCATGCCAATTTAAAATCTCTAAATGTAAGTACCCGTCGTATATTCGGGGGCAAGAGGAACGCGTTCACTCGTGAAAGAGAAGAACAAAAAGTTCGTTTTCAATTTGAATCATGTCAATGTGTTGGTGATGGTGAGCAAACAAGTCCGCACAAGGACAATTGTTCTTCTCCCGCTCGGACGCACATATAAAGTACTCATCTGTCACCTCTGAGTGTACCGAATAGAATTATTACCGTCAACCGCGGGCAGCCATCGTCGCTACTATTTCCGCAGCCCGCCAGTGTTTTTATTGTCCTGTGGAAGTCGGAGGGAATTCCACCAGTTATACAGCTACACACAGCAATTGCAGCGGTTTAGGCCTCCGGTGGTAGTTTTCGCGGAGTAATTTTATTCCGGAGGTTTTATTTAAGAGTGGTCCGCGCGTGTCGAGAAGTTCGTTCGCGCTTCGTTCACTAATACAATTATCTGCTGAATTAATTACTCGCCACCAACTGTGTTTTAATTTTGCCCCTACAGCTTCTGGTTTTTATGCCGGCACGGAGAATTTGCCCCGATATCAAATAAGTTTGCAGCGAGTAAAAATGCGAAACCTACATGTGCACGAAAGAAATAGAAATAGTACAAAATAACGAACAATACAACGATACAATATTCATGCATATTACGTAGAATACTTACAATGTTCATTTGTTGGTCCTGTATTTCTTTGTATACTTCAACGACTTTCATTAATGCAGCACCTGAAAAAAAGCAATTACGATTAATTGCGCATTTGCATTTTGTTGCAGAAATAAAGGATTCGGAACACGCTTACATAGTACAGATATGATTTATAAAACCTTTGAATGCAGTTACGTTTCTGTTTCAGAAGGCAAAGTTTTTGTTTGTGAAGCGTTACGAAGCCCTGGATCAAATAATATTTTTTTCGAAAACAATTTCCAAGTATTATTAAAATAAGTAAAAAAGTGATGGCAATTACCATAAATTTATTTGAAGTTTGAGCTATTAAATCATTTTGTTTTGATCGGTATAATTGTTATATCTATCCTACGTTGAAAAATTCTAATTTTAAAAATTGGTGTTAAAATCAATTGCGACGGGAGGTGAGGTAAACGGGAGGACGCGGACAGCGATTTTATCCCTTCGTGTAATTTCCATGCATATTGTATACATTGTACCATGCAGTGAAAATTCACGAGGAAGTCAAATCGTTGTCGGTGCCCTCCGGTTTACGTCATCATCAAAATTGTTATAAAGTAGTAATAAAAAAAATAAAAACGGTTACTAAACATGGCAATATAGATTGTAAAAACCAAAGGCAGGTGGTTATCACTAAAATTCCTCTCTGCATACTCAGTGGACATTTGAGGTGTTGCTTCAGACGCTCTTTTGCGACGATTTTAGCTGGCCTTTGGCCAGACATTACCTCCATCAAAAGACATAGGGGGTGGCGGAAACATACATCCAACATTTTATTGAAAATGAAATTCAAGTTTCAAATGAAGTATCTTAAATGGTTGTAATTTCTGATTAATTTATTCCGTCATCGATATGGATTCGTATACTCGAAACTGCCGTCCCGGATTAGTTAAACTTGTGTAGTGCAGAGGTTACCGATACTTTCATGTTGTTTAGTCTGTTTCTTACTTAAAGAGAAAATAAAAAAGTGATTCAATAAAAATACACTTTTAAAAGGAAACGAAATGTAAATAGCATGTGAAATGAAATGTAAATAACAGACAAATTGAAATTATTATAGATATTTTTGACAATATCGACGGAGATAATACGATGAAACGTTACAAAATAAGAAAAATTTAATGGAAACATGCATTTCGTTTTCTTTACTAAGAATCTAAAACCATAAAGGAAATAAAACACTGAAAATTATATTCAAGAAAATATCTACTTTATAAAAATTCTTAAACTTCTAAGACTAAGTAAGCATTTCTGAGTACGAAGCCTATTATGTTTCTCCGTTTAGAAAGTCAAAGATGTTTTAATATCACGAAATCATTCACCTCAGACATCAAGATTTTCCATTCTTTGAAATAAATGATACGACATTCGTTGAGGTTAAATGGAAAGGTACACAAGGCTGTATAGGTAGGAAAAAAGTAGCGAATACGTGGGGTGCGTGTCAAAATCGTAACATAATACACATATCTAATCTTTGCGAAAGCGACGATCTCCTCGAATATAAGTCCACATGTCGTTGCGGACGTGTCGAGCATGTCGAGTAAGTCGGGCGAAACCGTTCGAAAGAGCCGGAGTGTCGTCCGTAGCCGCTCTGTTTCTGTGCAAAATTTATCAAAGGCGACGTGAAAAGTACATATTCACTGTTGGCAGGGAAAATTATGAGAGGTTCGTGCTTTCACTTGAAGGCAATTTTTTATCGAGCACTGACTACTATGATAATGTCAGTAGCTACATTTCCACTTTATACATTAGACAAGAAGCGCATCTAACAAGGGTGATATTTTATGAAGTAAATAAGAGATGTTTTTCACAGAGGCAAAGAGTTATACGTGCTCCTCGAAAGATGTAGGAACGCTAATTGACTTCAGATATTATTTTTCGTTGCCCACGAAATGGAAAACAATTGTATTGGAAATTTACGAGATACACAAAAGCATTTAGAAGAGGTATATAGGTATATGTTGACCTATCAAATGTGTCTCTACAAGTACTTAAAATATCTTTTTGAAATGATGGTTAGTTAATAATGCGTTTCTTAAAAGTATTTCCAACTTCATTGCACTACTGATCAAATAAATCGGAAACGAATATCAACTTTCTTATTTCCAATGGTGTATTATGCATCCTTTAGATAGACCTTTCAGACACAAGTTCAACACTGGACAATATCTTAGATGTACGATGCACCACCTCTGCGATATTATTTTTTTCTGAGAAAAATAACAAACACGGGGTTTAAGTATTACTTTTAGTGTGGTGACGGCCCAACCGGGCGCATTAGTCTTTTAAAGCTTGCCATTGCCTTAGCAGCCTTTGTGTGTAAATAGTGTGTTCCATGGCTTTGTTAATATCACCCCTCGCGGTAAAGGACGAAGCGCAGTTAATTGTTTCCCAACTGTAAATGGTGACTTGGGGGAGTACCGAGCCCACTAAGAAAATTTGATCCTAGTTGGACCCGAACACACCTGCCATTGGATTACCAAGTCGGAACTTAAACATCAATATCTTCTATTCGGCACTACCAATGTAAACCAATTTGGAAATTTCCATTTGCAAGATAAGTTATCCTTTATTGTTATAAATACATATCAAAAATGTTACACAAAATTTCCCAAAAAACCTAGTCCAACCACCAACATATCTAACTGAAAAAATTTAAATTCTTTTAAATGGCAACCCCGATTTTTGAAGACGACTACATATTCTACTCGAGAAAAAGAGGTTTCCGGGTTATTTTAAAATATGAAATCGATTATTTATTTTACCAGTAAACATTATTGATAAGGTTGACTTTATTTTGTTTAATGGCAAATGAATACTGCAATAATGACATTAGGCTTGTATCTGTGTTAGAATCCAATCCTTTTTTTCCCCAAGCGAAATTTTTCATATATTTTGTCATAATAATACCAATAAGTTTACGTACCAAATTTATGACGAAAATTTTAGTTAAATCAAATATTTAAATTTAGTACAAGCTACCAGAATCTAAATGTAGACGAAATGTAAGAAGGCTGGAACCAGTCAGAACTCCTGCACATTGTAGGAGTGAAGTTACAGATTAATTGATGAATAAATGATCGGTTTCGTGTTAAAAACACATCATCAGGTCAGCTTAAAAGATGTTCAAAGACAATAAGGTTACAGAGCAGCATTAAAAAAAAAACAATTTTTTGTATATACAGAAACAGGGTACAAATCTACTTTAATTGTTAGAAATTATTTACCAATTTGTTTTATTTCATAGTGTTAAAAAAAAACAAAAGTATGTAAAAGAAAAGAATACGTACAATTAAATAGGAAATGTAGACTTTGCCAAATTTAATATAATTGTGCATAATACTGTAGCACTTGCTTTACTGCTACTAATTATTGAGATGAAATTAAAAATGGCCAAATTGGACGTCGTAAAAAGTTTAAAATGCAGAAAGGATCTAACAAAGAATGTCAAACAAATTGTTTCTTTCATTTTCTTTTTATCCAAGAGGATAAGGTACGGTAAGCCTCTATGATGTCCAAAATTAATAATTAAAAAGTACACAAACCAAGGTTGCAAACCACATAAGACGGTACCCTCGATCCGAAAGATAAAACAGAAAACTATCTATCAGGTAAAATAAGAAAAGAAAGAGTAGTCTCAATTTGCAACTGACTGTTTAATGAAGTGTGCTTGTTTAATATTTCTATATTGTTCAACCTACAAAAAATTGTTTTTTGAATATTGGTCTTCACCCCTGCTGTCCTTGGGTATCACTTTAGCTGCCCTGATGTATTTTTAGTACGAAGCTAGTCGCTTAAATCTTGAAACACAAGAATTTTGTGAGATATTTTAATATATTTTTTCGGAGTAGTTAGAAACAATGGTGTTCGACAGTTCTCGGGAAATCTTGGAGAAACGAGTAAGGACTGCCAGTTTTCGCGGAGTAGAGGTCCACAGAGCAATAAGTTCTGTTCTGCAAGATATTGTGTCTGTAATTAGATTGTTCTAAGCAGCCATAGTATATTTTTAAATTTGTATGGTCTTTTCTGAATGGTTAAGTTTATGCTTCTTACCACATTTTATTTTTTGCACCCGTTTCTGAATTTATGGTATTGCTACTGGTTAAACATTTACTAAGAATTAACTAAATTGAATATTTATTTGACCCTAACAACAGAGCATAAATAAAATATTTACTACATAAGTAAGTAAATCCTAACTTGAGTTCAAACTTTAAAAATATGCCTTATATTTCTAGCAACAGACGTTTTTCGGCAATACTCATCTAGAAATTCAATTTAAAACAATATTATAAGTATTATGTTCATCTAAAAACTGTTAAAAGCAACCAAAAAGCACCTTGAAGAAAATAAGAATATCTTTAAACTTGTCTTCTAGAAGATGCATAATATATATCCTATTTAATTAAGATTATCATAAACTTGAAAATATTTTTAGAGAATAATATCGCTCACGAAAATTGCGAGAAGATACTTTAATTATTTCCAGAGATACCCGAATGACCCTGTAATCGTGGTGCCAAATGAAAAGATTCTCTATACATGCGACACAAAAACATCATTTATCTCTATGTTCTGTTACACGACAACAAAAGACAGGAAATAATCGCCTTTCAACAGACGTATTATACCAATGTCGTATAACGTCTATATGTCCCCTCCAAGGAAATCTAAGTAAAAAACCTTTTATAGAAGGTAACTTTTCGAACGATCCTATGATTCTTCGAACTTTTCCTGTTCGCGATTATATTCTATCTACTTCCGTATTTAGGATATCTATATAGGTGTGTATATACGCGGAAGCCTGCGGATGTGTGCCGATATGTTCTAAATTACTCCTCGAAGGCAGCGAAACTCCTTATAGGACTTTAACACTTTATCTTATACGACAAGTAGTCACTGTCATGAAGGTGAACGAACTCCCGGATTTCGAAATTTCTCCGCAATAGTATTTAGTATTCCGTAATTCCGCCGAAGTTTTAGCATTGAACACGGGTAAAATATTTCGAGTTTCGAACAACGTGCATTGTTGGAATTATTCCTCGAGAAGTATTTGATATTTTGCGATTCCGATTCCGATATGTGTATTACTCGCGAAATTTCGTCTGCATGTCTGGCGAAAATACACAGAAAGATGATGGTACTAATAAATTTAATCAAGAATTTTGAAACTTAAGAGTACTGCATTGAAAATTAATTATCTTCATTACTGTGGAACTCAGCATACCACTATACCGTGGCATTAGCTTTATATTTTAATTAGTTTTTGAATTTTTAAAGAAAGACGAGCGACAGATTATTCTACGCGTGGTGTAATTTGGATACAGTTCGAAAATGCGATTGCCGGCCTGCTTTTCCACTGAGCGCCTCAAAACTTTCAAATAATAATGACTACAAGATAATTCTCTAGCCTGCATGTTATCTTGAAGAACAATTGATATTATTATATTTTTAAAATAATATTTCTATAACTTTTCTAACAATGCGTTGAACCTCGTTGAACCTTTAAGGTCGAGAATGGTTTCTGGTTTATTTTTGTAAATTAGGGACTTCAGAGTACTTCATAAAAAGAAGTCCAAGGGGATGAAATCTTCTGATATTTGTGGCTAGTTGACGTTAGCATTCTTCGAAATAACGTGGTTAACGAAATATTAAAAGAAAACATTGTTTATGTCACCTTCCTCGGTTCAAGTCAAATATATTCCGATAGCATATTCCTGTACCGTACATCGTTAACACGATTCTCATCATAGTCTTCAAGAAAATGGGGTATCGATCACACCTTGAGCCCAAAAACCATACCGTACAGTAACACCAGAATAAAGAGGTATTTTATGTGTTCGTCGAGAATTTCCATTGGGTCAAGTCCTGCAGTTACATTTATTTACAAAGCCATTGTCCTAGAAATGGGCTTCATCGTAAAGCGGTATTTTTTCTTCTGCACATTCCTGTACCGTACACCGTTAACACGATTCTCATCATAGTCTTCGAGAAAATAGGATACCGATCACGCCTTGAGCCCAAAAACCGTACCGTACGGTAACCCCAGGATAAAGAGGTATTTTATGTATTCGTCGAGAATTTCCATCGGGTCAAATCTTGCAATTATGTTTATTTACAAAGCCATTGTCCCAGAAATGAGCCTCATCGTAAAGCGGAATTTTTTCTTCTGCACAAGAACCCAATTTACAAAACTTCGACACAAACCCTGTTCGTGTGGCTTCAGATCTTGAGTAATTTGAATTTTATAAGCCTTCAGATGGAGAGCTGCATACAAAATTCTGTCGTTCTCTGAGAAATATCGAGTTCTTGAGGACGTCGTCAAATAGAGAGGTTCGGATCATCTCTTACATTTTGACTTATAGTAGCAATATTAACGTCCGATCGGGCACCTTGATGGTGCACTATTGTTGACTTATCTGCAACTGAGCCAGTTTGTCCAAACTCAAACGGTAAAGGGATTTTTCGGTTGATCGATTATGTTGACAATAAACTTCTCTCAATGCCCGAAATGTCACTGTTGAATCATTATCTGTCCATATTAACTTAACATAATGTACTGAACTCATTTGTATCAATATTTTATATTTATGTTCTAAAACAATCTTATTTTTGGCATCAAATTTCTGACGCACTACTGCATAAAACCAGGAAAAATTAAAAGAGGACATGATACGTTGAAAAATGTAGAAAGTTATCAGCTATTATATAACATGTATCTGAATTGCTTGGCCAAACTTTACAAATGTGATATATGGAACAAGACGTTAAAAAATGTTTCCATAAGCATGTCCAAAAATATTTCCTTAAGCAGTTACGCGGGTACAAGCAATTTAATAACCCTGTTAACTCCGCTAAAGCCGTTTATCCAAGTGTGTTGAAGCCTTCTTAGCAATGGCAAAATTCGCGTAACTCCTTTAGTTTAAAGGATGTTGTTAATAATCCAAATAACGCTTATTTTTGATCCCCTTTTTTTGCGTTTCATTGGCGTGGCACCTTATTTTCGATTCCTTCGTGTCTGCACTGCATCCCTTTCATTCGCACTTGATGTCTTTGCACCTTCCGATGGCTGATTTTGCTTCGTTTTCGCATATTTTAAATTCTCATAAATAATAATTTATGACACATCATAATTTTATAATTATTATAATTTTAAACCGTGTACCCGGTCGGACTCCGTAGCAAGAAAATGATCATATTTAAAAACCTTTATTTAATCTCTTCAACCCGCGGAGAAGAGCCCCGTCTATACTCTTTTAATGCGTGTTGAATGTAGATAACAATATCAAAACGTATAAGGAATATATATACACATTGTTGTTATAACAACATATAATATAATAGCAAGCGAGATAAATTAGACTAAAAATATTTTTATCACATCTTGCCTGCCTTACGCTACACGTACGTATTAGAGTTCCTCTTGCTGCAAGAATATAATATCAGCATCTGAATATTTTCATCACAATTCAACGATAAATAAGTGTTAACAGGAATTCGCAAAACGATCATTGCATGCGCGTTCTAGAAATGCGTTTAATACGTTTCCTTTAATTTTATATGTACGCTAGGTACGGCAAAACCGTGAATGAATTTCAAATATCATTTTATGTGCGCGGCAATATGGTAGTATCCAAACTCACTCAAACCGCGTTCCTAAAATATTATATTGAGTTCTGATAGGAATTTATGCGTGTATGTACATACATACGTTTACGTAGAATGTTTGCCGTAAAAGCACGCACGTATAACCTAAGCGTTCATATTTGACTGAGGTTTGTACACCGCAAATAATACAGGAAAAAAATGCTTTGAACTCTGGACCACTTTTGTTTACTGCGTAACGGAACCCTATCTCTTCCTCTATTTTTTTTAATTACATTTTTAGATATATGAAACCACTTTTCGTTTTCTACTTTGCCTTTCCTGTTTGTGGTACGTTTGAAAAGCATCCACGAACTTTTGATGTGGTCGTTTTGGCTACCGTTTTGAGAAAAAGTAATGAAACGAAGCTATAGAAAAATGCTAGAATTACAAAACGCAACAGACGGATTTCTCGAATTGTTTCCTCGTGTTATGTCAGGTGCTTCACAAAAGGTAACGTCAAGCCTCTCGGTAATGGACATTTTAGTGTTTAGCAAAAGTCCTCCTCCTAATTTATGCACTTTGTACGTTCTATATTTATCGATACCTCATCGAATTTTTTCAATGTGGATCTGGTTGGTGGCCTGTATTGATCAATTGAGTTACACCCTGATCCGAAAGAACAATAACAAAGCTGGAACTGCCGAAATTGACAGTAACAACAAACAACAAGTTAGACTGTAAGTATAGCTTATGTAATGTTTAATCTATTTTACAGTTATGTACACTACTATATTCTCTTTCTTTGCTTATGCTAAAGGATGATAATAAGTTAGGGAAGGGTGTCTTTGATACGAACGACAAATTTGCTGCTTTGGCGCCTTTCTAAATTTGACGGATTGGTAAACACTAAACGAACAAGACTGCGCAGCGTTTGGAAACAGATATTTGAAAGAATAATTTCAAAGAATAACAATTAGTAGTGTCAAAGAGATAAAAGGAATTTGATATCTGTTAATTCAGATATAGGTTTCCACTAATGTACAAATGGAGCAAAATTGTTAACCATACCTACCGCAGGTGGTGCCTTCAATAACTAGACGAAAGATTACAGATCACCTAGACGACTATTAATCATGTATACGTAGTGTTGTGGATGAAATTTTAGAGTGTGAGATAGGTACATGAGGGTAGTTTGTCGGGAGAGTCATTTTTTAGCAACGCACTTTTAACATTTTGCGCAAATCAGTCAGTTAGTTTACGTTTTACAGTCGCTTGAGCTAAACAATTTGTCAAGAATTAACAAGAATTTCATTCGTTGATCATTACTTTTTACGTAAAAAAGAAAAAGACGTTAAAGAAACTGAAGAAAATTTATGGTCAATCTGCTTCTTCGCGTGAAATAATTTGTAAGCGGTTCATTGACTTCAAAAGTGGTTCTATAATCCCTAGTCTGGATATAGTTGAAAAAATCCAAGGCATTGTAAAGAGTGACCGCCGAGTGCAAGAGCGCGAGATAATACTAAAAATAAGGTCATAGCCACAATTGGTTGGGATTCCCGAGGCGTAATCTTTATTGATTATTTAAAGGAGAGAAACACAATAATTGGCAAATGTTATGTTAATTTATTGACACTACCACTTAGGAGTCGTCGACCGTTATTTGGCAGTATTTAATTTGGAAAATCATTATTTCTTAATAATAATGTTTGCTAGTGAATAAAGTCTAAATTTGAAAAAAATTAAGAAACGAAAGGATACAAAGCAACAATGTGTTTTCTTGGGATTAGCCTTGGCTGGAGATATGTAGGATAAGTTTTAGTCGTATTCAATTTTATCTCATAGTCTAGTTTTGCCTAATACCCCTATATGATTTGTTTACATTATACATTCCGACGACGATCGCGGATGCTGGCGTGGTTTGAAGGAGGTATTCGCTAGAAAGACGTAAGCGACAACAGACCATATACAGCTAACCGAATCTTGCTTTGTTGCATATTTGAAGTCGCAAGTTTTATATGTATGAGACGTTCTGGACGCAGATGTAGTAAAAGTGAAAGTGTAGTGATTTCGTTTAATTTAATTTACCGTATTTTAATATATTTTATCGTTAAAATAAAAATGTTGTCATTTACAAAGAAGAAACCCTAGACACCCTAGACAACAACATAAAAAAGCCTACAGATATATTTACTGAACAAAACTCTCGCTATAGTTAGTGGTTGTTGAATGTAAATGTTCGCTTTTTGAACTCAAGGCATTATATTAAATTGCGGAATAATTACACAAAGTCAAAATTTATTGTAATGTAAGCGTTGTTACATACAATAGTTACTCTTTGTGGTGTAACCCTTGTGAAGCTTAAATAGAATGAACGCGTTCAAGCGAAGAGTAAAAAATATGAAGTACTATTTGAGAAACGCCTGCATATAAATCCTTAGAAAAACAATTTCTGCTGTGAGATTTCTCATCCAGCCACCGTACACAAATTTAAACGTTTTCAGCTCCCACGCAGTAACTATACCATTAGCGTGAATCGTGAACTCTACTCCTCTTGTTTGGCAAGTCATTTATTTGCACCCTGTCGTCTGCGACCCTTGTTCAAATAGCAACATTTAATGGAATATAGGATAGGATTTGACTTGCGATTTAGTATCAAGTAAGTCTGAGACCGAGTCGTCTAGCGAAAGTGAGGAGAATGCCGTGGTTTTCGGTTACAATTTAATCGAAAAAGTTAGTTCGGTTCGACTTTAAGGAAGTCGTAGGCTCGAGTTACTCTCTATTTTAAAACAAACATTCGTCGGGAAGCCCTGCTTGTTTCCCGTAATGTGAACTAATTACCACTTAGCTAGTTTAATGAATAATTTAGGTCGCTTCAATATTGACATTTTGTTAATTATGAACGTTTTTGTAGTGATGTTGTTTGCGACCGCTGAGGAATTCGTCTTAAATAAGACGTTCTGGCAAAGATAATTTAGATTTCATTTATTTTACCTCATTACGGTTTTCTCTATGCTAATTTTTAACATTTTCCAATTGCCTACATCTCTTGTTACTTTCAGTTGTCTTCTGAATTAGTCATGAGGCCTAGCATTGGGTAAGCATAAATGTAGCAAGCTCGATAAAAAGAGTGGTAAGTATAAACTAAATTTGATATTCAGTACCCAATTAACATGGCAAATTTGCCATTTGTTACTTCCAATAATAGCATGTGTAACCATTTCATCCAGGATCTGAAGTTATCGTAAGAGCCATGGAGAAAAACTCAGGGATGAACCGTTTCAAACTTGAAAAGCACGATGAGGCACATACCTCAAATATATCCCAGTGCTCTGAATATAAAAATATAAAGTTTTTTATCATTTAGATAAAACAGTACTAAAGGGCACCTGCATAAAATTAAAGAATGATCAAATATGCAAGATAATAGGTGACACACTACACAAATTCATTGGTAACACATAGAATCCATATATTAATCAACTATCAAGGGATTAAACCAACGTTGTGATTAATATCTCGGGCGTCTCTAAATGGTAGATTCTTTGGAAGTTTAGGATGGCAACGGAAATCAAGAACTGAGTCGTTTGATATTTGTAACTTTGCAGAAGGTACAACGAGGTCCCAAAGTATTCCACATCATGTGATGCTCCAATAATGGTATTTGATCAACGCCGCGCTTCTGATATTGCACCTCATAATATGGAAATAAAATCACAGTACCATACTCCAGTCTGCTCCTTACAAATGTATAGAAAAATTAACGTTAACGGATCCGTGAATTCTTTGGATACGCTCTTGAAGAAACCAAGTAATGTGGAAGCAGATTTACATCCATCACGAATGTTTAGAGCAAAACTCCGTTAGTGCACAAAGATGATATCTACACCCTTGATGACAAAATTACAATTTAGTAAACAGAGTAAATTAATTTAAGTTTCTTAGTAAGAAACATAATACCACACTTTTCAATATTCTAAGTATGCTTGCGATCGATTTCCACGTAGTCCCCATATGCTAAATAGCATCAAGGAAGGGAAACCAGCAGTTCATTAATAAACATATTAAAGGTAAGCGGTCCAAAATTTGAGCCTTGTGCTATGTCTGGGCTGGCATAATATGTGCAAATGAAATCCTTTGTAGTAGGCATAATTAAGTCTCATTTTGTACGATAATAGACGACATTTTTAGAAAAAAACACATTGCACACATTTTGATAATTTGTTCTTGTGCACAGATTGTGTGCCACCAGGTTCATTAAAGGAAATGATTGTCAATCTATAAAAATACGAATTGTTTTTGATATTTATGGTTATTTAACCCTGCGCTTTTCCCATTTTTGTTCTTCGCTTTCGTTGTTACTTGCGGTTGCCGTGATACATACCACGCAAAAGAAAGTTGAATGGATTTTAATATTCGGTATCTAGGAACAATTATCACTTTGTTTGTCGTGGCTGCGCAATAAATTGTCCAACAGTTTGCATTTTATTATTTTCCGTCAATGCCGTTAGACTTGTAGGTTTTTCTTATCTATCCAGTCAATTATCTAAACAGGCAACTTTTTTTATAAAACAGGCTGAACGAAAGGATATCACAGACTTGACAGTAACAAAAAGGCAAAATACAGGCGGTGGAGATGAAATACGAGAAAAGTGAGAGGTGCATATGCTTAGAAACAAACAAGAAAGACCGGAAAAATTCTGGGGCCATTTACAAAGGATGAAAAGCGGCAGATTACTGAAAAAGATTTAGGAAACTGAGTAAGTGGAAAAAGAAGGCGAGGACGATTAAGAGAAACATGGGAAGATACAATAGGAGAAATACTGCACAATAAAAGGAGAAACTTGACAGGTGGCAAGGTTAACAGCGATAGATAAGGAACCGTAGTGCAATTCTTCTGATAAATCTTAAGATGAATGTGAAAATATACAAGCGTTCCATTGAAGATAGGAAAGTTAGAATCATTCCCGGTGACACTGGAAATGCAATTGATCTGACAGTAATGCCAAGAGCAAATTTGTAACAAATAGAAATACATTTGTTCTTTCCAAAAACGTTAGCTTTAATCGTTCAAAACTTACTACGGGGAAGGAAGGCTGATACTTTGAAACGTAATTAAACAGAATAGAATGACATATTGGATTACTTATGCGGCTAGCTTATGAAACGTGAAGTCTTGTCCAACATTAAGCTAATACCTAACTAAACATTAATCAATTAAATTTTAAATTAATTAATTGAAGTTAGCGGCAACATATTGTCTAACTACAGTGCGCAATTCACCATCCATTTGCAATTTGCAATCGGGTCATTTCATTTGGGGAAGGGGTTTTCAAAAGGTTAAAATTATTATACGAAATGTTTGGAAGAAAAATTGTATATTGCATAACAAAACACGAAATTCAGAACTACATATTACCCCCTATATCACATCGAAATTATGGTTATTAGTAATTTTACCTTAGTATAAGAATTGTCCAACTCTAATTATTATTATTCGAAATATAAACAATCCTTTGTAGTTTCCTTCATGAATTACTTGACAAAAGTTAATGTGGATTATCTTTATCACCTGAGCATAGACGCACTAAACGAACCTAATTTACATATCTTTTGTGGAATTGTCTTTCGTTTACATGTTTATAAGTAGAATAAACATTTTTGATACTAATAAGCATTATTTCGCAAAAATTTTTTGGCGGTGTACTTCTAATTGCGGCCAGTGTATAGACATATAAGTTTTGCTTTCACTTGTAGTTTATGATATTCCTTTCCTAGTTTTGCATCATCCTCTTCCGTACGGAACAATTTAAACCGCTTGTATTGTCTCGGATAACAGTAAGCGGGTGCAGTTAATGCACTTCTACAGCTTTAGCTTTCTGTTTTCTTTTTCCTGTTTACCCGTTTCGACACGGGCAATTTAGGATTTTCTGGGCTTTTACTCGCGTAACGCTGCAAATAACTGGATTTTGTGTACACGTACGGTGTACGATCCGGCGATTTGAAAAATCTCCGGATTTATGGTACATCAAAATCAGTGACGGAAAGTCTGCAGATGTTGTGCGTTAGTGTTATAATATATAAGCCATCTATCTTCCTTGTTTTCCCTCCATTATTTCTCTTCTCTTATCTGGTCGCCAGCGTACGCTGTCTGTGTTGACGTCCAAATATTTTTTAGCGCAGGTGTTTCATATTTTTACGTGGCCAGTAAATATTTATTTTTCAAGTAGGATGGTAAAATATTACGCTTCGGTTTCACTTTTTCCTGGTTAGGGCAACATGGTTTCAATGCTCACGTGTTAAGTGTATTTTGCTTTTCATTTTCTAGCTCATACAACAGTAGTAGCTGTTATAATACTGATATGTATTCTCCACTGATTTTCTTTGGATTTGAAATTACTTCTCCTCAAGATTATAAAGCACATGAAATAAATGAATATGTTGGGAACAGATGGTAATTATTTTTTAGAGATACTGTCATATAGCTACAGGAGAATATGGAGCGCGCGTATGAAAAATATACACTCAAAACAATTATATTATTAATAGATAGTACAAATAAAAAGATACACATAAATGACGATTAAACTTCGTCTAATTTATTAAATAATGTGTAAAAGAAGATTGAAGATCTGTATAACTTCACAAATAAATCCTCTTGTATTTCTAGATAAACAATTTT
Organism: Oryctes borbonicus; assembly: GCA_902654985.2. Classification (NCBI taxonomy): domain Eukaryota; kingdom Metazoa; phylum Arthropoda; class Insecta; order Coleoptera; family Scarabaeidae; genus Oryctes; species Oryctes borbonicus. The sequence continues at coordinate 9,424,025 of LR736857.1, forward strand.
CATTAGGTCTCATAGCATGTAACTACAACTATAACATATTATTTCCCGAGATGGCAATGTTATGAATATTTTTTAAGCTATTTTTGTTGAAGTTCTTTTGCATAGTGCTAGATTAAAATATTCATAATTTCTATGCGTTTTCTAGCGTTTGATTTGTTTACACTTGTTCACATAGGAATATTTTCTAATCAGAAATGTGTTAGGATCTAATGATGATCTTTATTCATCGTATTAAAGAACTTTCATATTAGGCAGCTTGTAAGAAATACGCATGTGCCTCACTGTTAGATGTCAAAATATGAGGCGATACCCAAATGTGGTAATAAGTAGAATTGAACAATACTAGGGCTTCATCCACCTCCGTTACCCTTCAAAGTAGCCCTCTTAGGAGTGCAAGTACCGATCCCAGTGCCTCTGCTACCAAAATCTAGTTTTGTTAATGTTTTCAGCAACATTCGCAATTCAGCTCCATTCTTCGCCCTGTCAACTTGATTTTCATCTTTGAAAACAAGAAAAATTAGGAAGAAACGAAACGCGGCGTGTATGCGAGAACAACAGTTATATTGCATATATCAATGTAGCATGTGGTCTCGCATTTCCAGGTTCCAGAACCCAATCGCTCTTGGGTCTCTCTGGATATTTGTTTGTCATTTGCTGCTCATATGTCTGCCTAACAGCTGCATTCTGAACATGTTCTGGTACAATATCACGTGATGGTCGTTCGCAGCCGTCTTAACTGCCACAAGAGTCTATTTTTAAAACGTTTAAAGCAGTTGTAAGCTTGTGTTAAGCTCGTTTGGCCCACTCCATTCGCTATTAGTTTTGAACATTCCTTTTCTAAATTCAAACTTATTCTTCCCAATCTTTTGTTTTGAGAAGATATAGTAAGTGCAAATGCCCCAGTATTCACATACCTTTTAATTTAATAATGCTTCAGTTAAGTAAATTTCATAATTTGATACCAAAAAGCTGCGAGAAGATATAATTCATATGTTCATTTACAAAGCCAAAGGTTTCACGTTTAAGGCAGTAGGAAATTTTCCACTTTCTCTTTTTTTTTTATTATCTTTAATTGTTATGTCAACGTATTCGCCAGTATTAAGTGCTACAGGAGATGATGTATCAATACTGATACTTAGATAAACCTTCTCAATTTTTGTAATAAAAACGTCGCTTTGAAACGGTACGAATGCTACGAAAAGATGTAATTCGTAAGACGAAAACAACGTTGTGGTAAAAAAGGAAACACCTCCTCATGTTTTAGTATATCCATGTTACTTGTTTGAATTAAATAAATAAATCGTAAATGAATTTTTTATTACTAAAAATAGCACAATATAATGAATTTTTCCCATTCTTGGAAGTGGGATTGAGCAGCTTTTATCATCTTGCGGTCGGACAGAACACACTTGTCAAATTAAACAAGCTTGATCGGCCAACAAATGGCGAAACCTTCGGTCAGACAGACGGATCAGGATGGAAAACGTGGTGGGTTGGACTGATTCGAGCTAATAAACGTGTCGGGCCGAGCACCTCTAAAGCAGACACAATAACGAAAAATTTAACACCAGCAAAGGACGTTTTCACTTACAATGGCATCACTTGTACTGACCTACAAAAGAATTATTGAGGATTGAGATACTGAGACAATACAATAAAGGAACTACTAAATTCAAATAGTGGAAAATCCTAAGTTCTTAGCAATGGTTGCATTGTAGTATTTGACGCAGAAGACCAATTGGTAATTAAAGTGTTTAAAAGATTTTGGCTATTCAACCAAATATATCGACATGGACGCTTTCAGATATACTTATTTATTTACAAAATTTGACTCCATCAGCAATTGCAGCAGAAAGTTCTATTTGGTTTGTAAGATATAACTATCACAAATCTTCTGGTAATAGACTCTGCAAGTGCTCTGCCTGTATCATGTCTTAAAATTAGCATGTAACGGTTTCGGCTGTCATTGTCCTGGATAATACTTTCATTTCTTTTTCTTCTATTTTAACTTGGTTCATCATAAATTCCATGCTTAAAATGTGGTTGCATGTCAGTGTTCTTTATTAAGCTTTCTTTTGATGTGTACATTATTTAAAAAATAAATTTATACCTGAGAAATATTTTTTTTGGGGGTTGTAATGGCATCCTAAATCAATATCTAAAGGAGTGTGTTCTGCTGTACTTACAATTAACTTCCGCATCCAACTACTGCAGTTAATGCAGTGAAACGTCTTGACCTCCTCATTTGCTACAATTTGTGTCCACAATGTTGAGTAGATTATCCAAATCAACAATTTTTTATATCGAAACTAAGTAAAACGTAAAATCATTTATATACATGCGTCATCTTATCTGCAGATTAGTAACTAACAAAAACATTCAATTAATATTGTCACAACGATTTTTAAAAAGTGTAATTCGAAATGAAAGCAGTTAACCAACAACCAAAAACGTGAATAACTTCTGTACTGCTATTACGTTAAAAAATCACTACACAGCAAAAAATGCATTTACCTACAAAGAAAGGATTTGTTCAATTGGTTGATATCTTTACTGCCGTTGTTATTTAACAAAAGAAGTAGTCAAAATTGAAACAGCAAGCTACTAACGGCTTTTCGTTTTCTATCGTAACTGGCCTCAATTTTAAAATACTGAATAACGGCGTGCAATCACTTGATTCAATTTCAGCCCCAGACAAAAAAAGTTGGTCTATTAATTACAGTTTGCGTAGGCAATTTCGCTAGAAAATATAAACAATTATTGCACTGTGTATTGTCAGACTTGATCAATATACTGTCTGTAACATGACTATTATGGACACATGTATGCGTTTTGCCCAATATGACACCATGGTCAGTTTCAAATATGTGACAGTCGAATATACAACGTACGTATAATCGATCAGCAAATGTTTTAATTGAATTATTCGTTAGCGGGAAATTTAATTGCGTATTTAAGTTAATTATGAAACGGGCCTGATTTATCTATATTAACCGCCCAAGCAACTAGAGATATAGAAATCAGAACGGCGCTATAATTAATGGAGAAATTTTGCTAGACAGTACATTCTAAAAAAATTGGTAATTTGTGAACTTGTAAATTGGTAGTTTTCCTTGCATAAAGTATATCTTTTTCTTGCTGATAAGTAGTAAAAGTAACGGGGTATAGGAATATTTACTGAAATTTGTGATCTTTTTCTATAATTCCTAAATTATACAAGTTTCTTTTAATTATACGGGAATTGTTTAAGTAAAATTTCTAAATTTCTCAGTAAAACCTGAAAATTGCATTCGATTTCATATATTATCCCAGGATTCGGGGAAATGCCTCGAGCAAGAGGGGACAAAGAGATATCTGTAATGCAAAGAAAAGGAAATTCGGAGATAAGCATCTAGATTAAATTTTTTAAAAGTGTATAGAAGTATGGCCCTTCTTATTAACAATTAGGCCCCTATTTAGATTATTACTATAGAATAAGAACGTGGTTAATGTAATAAATAAACAATTCGTTACATGAATGCATTCTGCAGATTCGAGTCGGTACTTCGAAATGATTTTCAATTAGCGGTAGTTCAATATGAATTTTAAAATGATAAAATCAGTGAGATTTATGAATTCTTGCTATTACAAATATAAAATAGACATGCATTTAGTTTCGTTTCTTTTCAGGTTAGTTGTCCACTGAAAAGAGGTTTTGTTGTCTTTTTGTATTGTGCAATTAAATGTTAACTCACGATATAGGTACTCAATGAATAAAGGTTTCTCTTAAAACAGTGCTTTTTAATCTCATACCGTGCGCTTAACTTTTACGTTTATATATTGCACATTACTGCTTGTGCTTGTAATCAACTATTTCAAATTTCCTGATTATCGAATACTAAAAAAGTAATGCACCCTTTCTGATCCTTTGCTTAGAAATATTTTTTTTTCCGAGAGCCCAAATAAGCAACAGATCTGAAAAAATAACTGCTCTTGCAACCTTTTTTTCTCAGGAAAAGTACTTCGGGAAAAAGTAATTGTCCTAAGGTCATTTCAGTTTTAACTGAATGTTCCTGTGGAAATTTCAGTTTTAACTAAATTTCCTGTGGATATTTCAGTTCTAGCTGAATTCTCCTATAGAAGTTTCAGTTGTAACTGAAATTCTCTTGAAACGCTTCGAAATTTTTATGGAAATTTCCGATGATCAAGGTATTATGTATATTATTATATATATAAAGGAGCTTTCCATGCCGAATGGAAAAAATCTACTTGTGTTAGTAAAATCCACGCACGGTTTTAGGGTGACAAAACTGCACCAAAACGTTGCAGTAGCTTTACCAACAATTTTTTAGTTTGGCAGACGTTTTCAAATAAAAAATCCTAGAGAACAAGTCCTGCAGAACATAATATTATGTAGTATAAAGCATAAAGGCTGTTCAGTATTCGCTACACTTTCTTCAATATTCTCCATACTCCTCTTACTTTTTAAGATAATTGAGGTAATTGCGAAATTCCGTTTTTACTTTAACGATCGATATCTTAAACGCATTGCCCGATACCGAATTTCTTAGATACATCGAAAGGAGGCGTTTGCAAAATTGCCATCGAAATCATTGCCATGTTATTTCAATTTTTTTGAATCAGGCTGTATATTTCTCCAGAATTTGATAGAGAACTGTCCTAGACTACTTCTTATGAACATTTCCTTATACTTGAAAAGTATCGTTCCTTAGCAAATTAAACATGAAACATATAATGCTCCAAATGTTTGGTTTTCTAAAGATGTTCATTAAAACTAACCCGCATAGAGGGCCACTTTCCTTCGTAGAAACTCCAATGCCGTTCCTTTGTTTTAAGAAATCCATATAGAGGGTTTTTTCGTAAACATTTCCAATTATTTAAATCGTAGAATTTTCAGTACATTTTTACTTTTTACTGCTGAAAAGTTAGTATGCGATGCTTTAAATAAATCCATTCGTTTTATGCTGAACTCTAATTAACATCTGTCTGCTTATTTTCGATATTTGCTAATTATACGTGCTTGTTAACTTGCAAGGTAATGTAGGTACGAAAATGATGGCTACTTCGACTAGATGCTAGAATTGCACAAAAAAAAAATAACGTTCAAACGTTAGCTTTAATTAATCTTTTTAGCGAAACTAAAGTATATACAATATTTAGTTTATATAGTGTCACTCTATGTCTTTAAATGAAACGTTTATTTGCAGATTTTCGTATTTAATTTACTGAAGAACGACGCAATTTATCTGTAGGGAAGTGCTATAAGATTGTAGAAAAAAAATTAAATAACATGATTCGCACTTGCCAACGATTTCGATGGTCATCTTATCAATGGGTACATTTACGGCTTTGTTAACGATTTTCATATGCCTTAAATGCCGGTGTTTCCTCATAAAATTGATATAATCAGGTTTCAAACCTTACCCAAGCAAAAATTTTGAAAATATACATAGGTTGGTAGTTCCGGCAACAAAGATGAAATTCACATGTAGCACAACAATAAATTACCGAATATGTTCTTCATTAGCGGAACTACCAACTAAATACTAACTATAAATCGTCCCGCGTAGTCGTGCATAATTGTATTAATGAAATGGTTGGCGTGAATTGAAGAGGTGCATTCAAAAACATGACGTAATATTCAAAAACATTTCCTCTAAATTCATCCGAGTAGAATTATCTAATGCTATATGTAAGTACTAGATAAGTTCTCTAGAAAGAAGCGAGCGTTACTTTTTGGGGTGGCTTGCTCTTCTAACAGAGAAGCAAGAAATCACTATGAAAAACTCTATTTCAACAACGTCATGCACTTCAATACCTCCAAGAAGGGTGCAGAAAAAGAGAATCTTTTCTCAATGCAAAGTATTGTTGTGTTAGGGAGTCAGTCTCTCTATTGTCGAAAACCACCGGAACTTGGTGAATTACGCCCTGCATCGAAGAGAGGAAATAATAAAATTATATATCTGTAAACACATCTTCCATAGGTCTATTGAACTAGCTCGAACGAGATTTTTTTTGCCAGCGCGCACAAGGTGATACAAGTTTTCATGCACCCGATATTGTAGGCAGCATAGTATAAGTATTTGTTGTAGATCCTGCAGAGTGCGCAGCACATTTAATTGTTTTGTCTCCATTACAGGTTAGAGTACGCCCAGTGTGCGATTTCAAATTAAACCCGCTTTCGTCTGCGTTATAAATATTATCTGCTCCGCATATTCCGATGTACGGCTTGACAAATACTGTAAAATCTTTGGCAATGGTTTCTAGTTCCGGTGTGTTTTTCCTATATGTCCTACAAATCTGGTTATCTTTCTAGACACAATTGGATTTCTTCGTTGGGACTGCAATATCCACTTACGGGATAATTTAACATTTCCTAAATTAACTTTTTTAGCATTGCTTTCTAATGCCCAGTGATGAACATCTATATCGTCAACAATTACATATCGATCCATAGATTGTGCAAATTTGCAGAACACCAATTTCCAATAACTTTTTCTCCTCTTTGCGAATAATTTTTCCACCTATATAATTGTTGGACAGTTCTTACTTTTCTAAATTTGGATTGTATGGAAGCTAGCGAAGGTGCCACTTGTTTTCCTCCTACAATAGGGGACCATATTACCATCTTCCTGCCCACATGTTTCTTCACATTCTTCCGTAAATCGGAATATGATGTTGGCTCACTTTCATCCACAATTTCAGTGGTATGTGGACGAAACATTTCTTCAAATTCCGATTCATTGTCGGTTTCAAACACAAAGGATGTTTCTCGAACGCTCGTATCAATTATATCTTTTATTGCATCATATAACTCTATTTCACGCGGATCACTTGTTGTTGAATGTTTTTCATTATAGTTTTGCGTAACTATTAGCAAAAGGGACAATATTACTTGAATTAACGTGTTGTAAAAATCGCTGAAATTTCAAGCCCACTAAACGTGAGGTTCTGCAGAAACTGAAAGCCGCGTTTTACAACACCCGGTAGATCCTACAAATCTGTCATGTTTCTATCCGGTCGGTGGGTATCACCTTGGAATCTTCCCCTGTGATATAGCAACCAGTTTGATTAAACTACAAATTCCTTTTGTCGAATTCCCAATAATCCTTCGGTTTCACCAATTGTATTCGACGTATCCTCATGAAAATTATCATTCCTGAGTTCTAATATTTGTATTCTTTATAACTTTGCTATATACATGCTAAATGCCAATGCTTTCAACAACGGTCTACTTTCTGAAAGCTGATCTGCAATTTCAGCAGAAAAATGTCTTACTTGGTCATAACAAAGCTGTATTTGTATTGAACGAGCGTTCTGACATTTTAGCACAAGGAAAATCCTAGAAAAAATAGGTTACGAAATACTTGCTGTCACATTCAGTACCAGTAACATTAGTTTTAAAAACCAAGATGGATTATTAAATATCACTTAAAAGAAGGTATCTACATATACCAGTCGCGTACGCAGCGTGGAGGCTATACTGTTTATATTACACAATTTCTTCTTTGCGTATCGTCGTTGAATCGGATTTCTTCGAACATAAAATATTCAGGACTTGTTTATCTTATGCATTGATCGCAAATAAGTTTTCACGGAATTTATTTTAAGCAACGCTATGCTAACTTGAACACCTGCTTTATTATATCTTTAGTATGCTGCGTACGATTGGTTAGAAGCGAATGCCTGAATCTCTATTCGTTGAAACGTGAATCCTGAAATAAGTGATTCTTTCGTCTGTGTTTAATGAAATTCTTTTGTCGCTGGAGAATTACTCGACATCTTGACCAGACGAACTTCTAATTACAGCTTTCTGAGAAATTGGGAAAATGAGAGATATGATATTTGGTCTTACTTTTGTTTTGTAATAACGGGACGACTTATGAGATGTGCTAATTAATTTAACGCAGAAAAAAAAGGCGAAGAACTGAACAAAGCTTTCCTTAATGTTTGCAAAAGTTATTAGGTATTACCGATATCATTACATACACGAGCGTTATAAAAACCATGATTGCTAGATAATCCTTCATTGGTGTATTAGTGCTACTAACTTCGATTATGTCGTAAAATTGATAGAGTAGCTTAATATCCCCTTCTAATTAAAATACATCGCCGCTACACATGTTATACATAATGGAGTATTCAATTTTCACCATGCTTGGTGCTGCAGGATTTTGGCATAATTTCGTTCAGGTGACTGTGAGGTCTTTTCATCTCGTAGATTATCTCCTGCTACTTGACAGCGAGAGCACCAAAGCAAACTTCTCAAGAACGCAAACTATGCGACAAGAGTCTCTTGTCACGTAATCTAATAATCGGGGTCGGTTTATCTGGACTCTCCTGCTCCTCCATACTCGTATTTAGCGAACGGTAGCTGCTTGGCGATGTTCAAAGCAGAAATGAAGGGAACACACGCAAATTCCTTAGCTTTATAATGGTGGTATTTAAATTAAGTCTTTCTGTAAAATTTGAATTTGTAACCCAGAAAAATTCAAACTTCAGTGAAATAGCTATGAGGTTGACTAAATGCTTTCCCTATGCATGTCTTCACACACGAGGATTACTTTTTTAACGTCGTTCTAATACCTGTAGAATTATTTGAAAATTGATAATAAGTAATGGTTTTCGTACATTGAATCGTCATTTTATAAAAGTCTTTTCTTAGATAATCGTTTCCTAAAATGATTACCCTGGAATACATCGTATTCCCGTTTTCTTTTAAACTCTTAATGTGTTAATATGTGTAAGTGAATGGATTTTGTAATTAATTTAGAAGCAAGCTAGTTATGTAACCTTTTTAACGTACAACTTAATTGATCTAAATAAAAGACTTTAATGTAATTTAATTCTAAAGGTGCATAACATAATCATCATAAATCTGTGATTTTATGATGATTTACCATCCGTACCTGTACTGCCTCATGTTCGTTAAAAAGTTGTGAAGGTGATATGGGCTGTAATGTCGAGAAATTGTCGTATGGCTGCAAGGGGAAATATAGTGCACAGCATACCAAGAGACCATCTGTTCATATGGCAACTGGTGGCCAAACATTTGAATCGGATAGAACTCAAATAAAACTTAACAAAGTATATGCAGCAATATGGTTATATCATATAGTTTGATGTTGGAATGAGGACCAAAATTAAAAAAAAATTGTTACTGTTTCAAATGTTAATTAATAAATCTAAAAGAGCTAAATTCTTTCGTACCCTCCGCAGTCCTTTTTTTAGCATTTATTATGGCGGTAGTGCTGTCCAACACCACAGTAACAATACTGGACATTTACAAACCTACTCATTTAATTTGTTGGACTTGGAATTGGAAGTAACAAGCATTTGTTAGCGTAGTTCCTATATCCCGAATACTTCCAATTTGTGGCAGTAAACGTAATTTTCTTTTAACGACAAGGATAAACTTGAGATTTTTGCTTGAGTGAAGTTATCTATGGTTTTCCATCCACGGTTTATGACAAACAGTAACTTTCGTGCGGCGCATTTTTTGTTTCTGTTGCCGTTAATACTACGTGTTCACAAAATATGACTACAGAGGATATTTCAGTACGACATTTTTCAAGTAACCCCACCAGAAAGCTCAATTGGATCGCCCTTGGCGAGGGTGAAAAAAATAAGAACTAGCCGAATGTAGACACGAAACATCAGCGGCAATAGAAACGAAAAACTCCACCTTTGGTTAATAGTCACATTTTGCGAACGGCAAGCATTAACAGCAGCAGAAACAAAAAACGCCCCTTCGTTTCAGTATTACTCATTATTTATTTATTTGTTTTATTATTTATTAAACTGCAGCAAAATAATGAGTAATAACTTTATCAATTATTGTAAAGTTTGTACTAGTTCGGTTCATAATTTCCTGGCGGCGTTTCATGCGGTCAACCGATTTCGCACAGCGATCTATCCCACATGAAAGTTTCTGTTTCTCATAAACGGTGGCTGGAAAACTACTCAAACAGATTTCTAACAAATTAGATAACTTAATGTTTGGGATTGAATAGTTGCTTCAGTATTTCCAAGCACAATTTACAATAAGAACTTAAATAATTTGATTCACTTGACTCTGAGTTTATCCTACACCTATAGGTAGACAGGATTTCGAATTACGTATTGTAGTATTAAAAGTGCATCATGAAAAATCGGCGTCATTATCGTCAAGTGGAGCAGCGTGCAGTCATGTACAACCTGTATAAGGTTAATTTTTTTCTGACGCATTTTCAATTCTGCAGCGGCTTGACTAGCCTCTGGTCCCCTCTTCTTGTCCCCGATGCTTTACTAGGTAAATCATACCTTCAGCAAACGATAATTCTGAGGAAATGGCTAACCTTTATTATAATTTTGCATGGTCAATTTCCAATAAGTCGTCAAGTCCGGTAAGAAATATCCATTTTTTACAGTTGCGGGTGGTTACTAATGTCAAAACGTCAGATCGCGAACTCGTACAGCATATAACAAGCTTTAGTACTGTATTCTTAAAGAATGAAGCCTTAGCTAATTATAAGAATATAACACATTTTCAATATGAGACGTGTATCATAATATGCCGTGATTCCTTGGTGACAGAGGAGCAATCTGCCTCTTTAGTTCGAGGCGTCTTTGAGTGAAGGGGCATTTGGCTAAGTGCGTAAGTCGAAGCAAAGTGAGGTGAATTCAAATTTGACCTTTCAAAAGAAGCCCACGTGCTAGTAAGTGACGCATTATCACGAAGCGAGCGTGTAGATGTCAAATGTTGAGGATAGTGTTCCATTAACTTAATTTTTGAACACCTTGTGACTTAAAATGCATCTTTTCTTAAACACTAACAAACCTACGCTCGAAAAAAAATACCTTTTGTTTAAAAAACAACTTTATAACATTACAGTATTGTATGTCTGGATCAAATTTCTCTGTAAAAACCTTTTTCTTCTTTCTTTAGCTAACATTTCAAGTAAATTCCCTCCAGTTGCCTAACATTTTCTAAATAAGCATAATGCTTTTACTGTTATTTAAAATTGATTTTCTAGAGAAGTTTTGCCGAAGAACGTCTGTTATTAAAAAGATTTTTTTATTTGTCTATTTGATTATCCCTCTGTCACAGTAACGCCGTTTGTTTTTTACATAAAAATAGAGTCCTTTTTTAAAGAAAGAATTAATAATATAAATTATCAAAATGCGAGAATTCGAATAATAACTAAAAATAATTCGAATTCTACAAATATTAGGTGAAATTTAGATAATGAATGAATATCAAACTAGAAAAATAAAAATTAATGAATCAAGCTGTAGGTGCCCTTATGGCCATGAAAAAAATGCTGCTAATCCTTAGTGCGCTAGAACTTAGAAAGGATATTGATTACGTTTTCGTAGAAAACGATAGAATAAATAAGAAAGCAATTACTGTCGTAATACCAATAGATATATCATCTTCAAAAATCATATCTTGCTACCATTTCGCTGTATTTCAAATAATCTATATGCCGAAGATGTCAACGCCAGCTGTTCAGATACTTAGCTGTCGTAATAGCGCACATATTAAACTGTAGTTAGAGTTTAATAACAAGATATTGTTTCGCTATTGCAAAATGATGCAGGAACAGTCCCCCATCTAACGGCAGCAGCATTCATTAGTAATATTGTGAGTAATATTTGTACAAGTCGTAGCGGCACTTCGGGAATTCATTTAATAGAGTCTGTATAGAACCAATATTACTTCATATTAGATTATCTGAAGTCTGGTTTAATTCAGCGCCGGTACGAAATGTATTGTATGCGACAGTGCGCTCTGCTGTCGTCTTGTTATTAATACATGTATATTCGTAATGCAAAGACCGCAGAAACAGAATCTTGTAGCAGACAGTATTAATAGTAGCAAGATAAAACGATTTCACGGTGTCTAGGTTTCTAGCTTTGCTCTGGCAACGCTTAAAGTGAATACATTATTACTCCAAGAGGTGGAAAGGAACAGCAAAAAGTCGTAGAGTCGTTCGCAGAACACCAGATAATAATTTTTCTCCGGAACTTAAGTTACTCCCGTACGGTCGGCAATTAAAGCTTCGCGACTAAATGCAATACTGTAGGAGTAGTAAAATTACTTTTATCTGAGAAATGCCACGGAAAAATGAAATGCGTAATAAAATTTTCTAAAAGTTTTTCTATTTTACAGAATTTTTTTTGCATCTCTTGCGTTTTATATTCTCTTTTTACAGACAAAAATCTATAGGGTAGTTTTCATGTCTTACTCCTCTGCTCTTCTTTGTCAAAGGAAAATCTATTGTTGCAAGTCATGGAGAATAACAACAGCGAAGGGCGTAAATAGTCCTTATATGTTTATGAAGCAAATATTTTCTGCCTAACATATCGTTTTTTATATAAGATTATACTTCATTTACGATTAGATCTTGGTATATTTTTTTTATATAAAGCATTTACTTGTTGTATTAAAGTATATGAATACATCTAAAAGATTCCAAAAAGTTTCCAAAGCAAGGTAATAATAATATGCGCTACTTCAGGAGTCGCATTTGCAGCCCATATTGTTACTTAGTCTATGTCGGGTGCCTCTTAATAGAGATTTAAAATATTGCTTATCCTGGTGATGTCCAGCAGAAAATAGTTGCACAAATAATACTTGTCAGAGGCGTATGGACGTAGTCCAGTTAGAATTTTTACAATGAAAACTTAAATGATTTGATTCACTTCACCCTCATGTTGTCTTTACACCTACAGGTAGATGAATTAACGTATTACAGTGTACGCCGTGTGGAGTAGCGTGCAACCAAACGCAGTTCGACAACCTCTATCAAAGTTATCCTTTTTCTGATCCACTTTCGATTCTGCGGCGGCTTCTGGCCTTCTCACGTTGTCCCCGACGTTTTATCAAATAAATAAAATTCTGAGGAAATGGCTAAATAACTCGTCTTCGCTCTATCTTCTTCACAACGTCTTTGGCTTAACGTTTGAGTGCAAATACAAGCCGAATAAATATATGTACTTATTATAATTTCGCAAATTAAACATCACTTTGTAATAAGTCGTCAATAAAAGTGGAAAATGTTGGTTTTATGGTTGCGGGTGGTTACTAGTGTTACGACGTTAGGTCGTATGGCATATGACAAGCTGTAGTACGATATTTTTAAACAAAGAAATTTTAATTGATTGAAAGCATAAATTGTAAGAATACGAAACATTATCGATATGAGGTGTCTACCATGATAGGCCGTGATTTTTGACAAATGCTATCAGTGATAAAGGAACACTACGGCAATCTCTCTCCCATTTTCTAAGTGTCCAACGTTTGAAGTGATTGGAAATAATTAATTTTCGAAAAATTATCTATTTTCAAATTTACCCTTGTTTAAAACATTTCGATATGAATGAATGATACTTTGAACACAATGTGTTTGGCCGCTATTAAAATAGTATTTAGGCAGTTGTTTCATATGTCTGCCTTATTTTAGCTATGTAACGCTTAATATATTTATTGCACAAGTAAATTTTTCTTCCGACCTAAATGTTTCCCGGTAGAATTTACTATCTCATCGAAAATTAATTAAAGAAAAGGAACTATTTATCCAATGTCATCAACAGGCTAGTCCAATTTCCCCGAACTTACACCTAACTCCGATCGAATCCGTTCAATAGATACAACACTTAATTCCAGCGGAGAAGAAAAATCTCTCGAGATTAACCAATCTATCTTATGGGAGAAGAAGAACTAGAATAGAGTGACCTGCAATATCGCAGTTTCGTTAACCTCTGCGCGAAAGACTAACTAAGAGAAATTCTCGGTGGGAGTGTTAGTTAAGAAAGCACATTGTAGAAAGGTACAACAATAATTGTATTATATGTTAATGTAGGTACATATCAAACAAAGGCTCAGATTAATAATAAGTTAAAGGTAAGCATACTACAAGAAAATTGAAAATCGAAATTCAAATGTGAATTATCAAATATTTAAATGGAGTTTTAATTTAAATATTTATTTATGCCTTTCATGCTTATTCGCTGCACATAATAACTCATACATCAAATATCTTTTAAAATGTATGTCTTAATCCGCACCTCTTAAATTTACATGAACCATACAAAAAAGTAACATTTTGTGATGAATGTCAAGATGTAATGTACTAACTGAAGTCCAATATATGAAATTTACTTTGCTATGCTGATAATAGAAGAAATTGGGAAATTCCTTGATCACTTCGCAACAGCACTGGCATATATTACGTTGGGTAACGTTTATGCACGACCCAGAGCTATTGCAGCAAACAATATATTCGCTTAGTTAATTTACTTACGTTTAGGACGTTCGAATATGGCTTTTACCACATTTAATATGATACTTATCTATTGTAATGTTTTGCGAGGGAGAAAAATTGAGAAAATTTAGACATTTATGATTCTTTATTCATTTAAAGAATTACGATAACTATAATAGGTCTTAGCTACCAACAACGATTGGTACCTTTTCTTAAGTATATTAATATTAATAGTATTCTGAATGTACTTACAAGCATTGTACGTTAAAGCTTTTTGACAAAGTTCAGAGTAATGGATGTCCGACTTTCAACGGTCGTTAAATCGAGTATTGTGATGGTGATGAATATATTTTTTGTTGATTAAAAAAAAAACAGCAAATTTCGTACCTATACAATGATGGCAATGTTAATCTCACGAGATCGATAAAGGACCTGCTACACGAATCACGATAAACAAACCTAGCAACAATTCTTACATCCTTTTGTTTTCAAAATGCTTAAATGCGTATGGAAGCAAACGAAATACAACAATATTGCTTAACCATCTTTATTGCGTAATAGCAATAAGTTAGTCGTCTACACAATACGTCAGTGTGGTCGGCTCATTTCAGCCCCGACTCCAAGGACAAACATAACATTTTCGCAGAGATAAAGAAAGGGACGCTTAAAGTATCGGCCGGCAAATTTTCTTCATGTTCATAACGTTTGTTGAGATGCAAATTAATAAGTATAGTTTTATCCTTATTTACCAAAAGCTTACCTTCATCATCTAATACTGCAATTCATATGACGTTTCAATTGTTAAATTTATGCTTGCCTGAAGTGTCGAACTGTAAATCAAAATATTGGTCGACAATGTAAGATGTATACAATGGGTAATGTCATAGGTGTTAGAAGTCTTTTGGTAAGAAGTTTTCTGTATGTTCTTTGTTTTCTGATCTAACGGCTAACAATGAGATGTGGTATTTGGTTGCCGGAAAAGTAATTTTCACATTTTCAAGTTTTAATTGGGGACGAGACATTGTGTAATCCAGAAATAATAAGCCATTTTTTCGTCGAATTTTCGAAGTCTCACCTAAGCCTTTCGTCCATTCTAGCAGCAGTTAGTCGATATGAGATCCTTTAAAACAACGATGGTTTCTGCTTTTCCCAATGATTAAATGATTTTTCTTGTCACTTTCCATATTTGTGTAAGACAGAATTGTCAATCCTTGTTTTCCACTTTTTAGAACGAATGTTTTGTTCGGTATTCCACGGTAAAACAGGCCAGTTTTATCAGTGTTATAAAAAATTGTTGCATTGCATATCTATTACTTTTAATAATGTACCAGAAGAAAACGAAAATATTACAATAAGAGCTAAGAGATAAATCGGCTACAGTAAATTGCCGAGTTTAGGAATTGAAAAAACAAAAGAAACTATTGAAAAAGAAGGTTGAGTATCATAGAAATAGGTGGTCCAACCAGGAAGAAACTGTCAAGATCTTGAATTATAATTAGTCAATTATAATTTATCTAAAAATACCCGTATTACTGTAACTCAAGAATTCACGCAAACTGAAATATCTGCGGACCAAAAAGCATTGCAAACAGAGTTAAGGGCTGGGGTTGCTACATTAATAGTGACAGAGGCACTGTGAAGCAACCTACTATACTAGTACATACAGAGCAAAAACTGGATCAAGGTAACCTACCAATTCCAAGCAGAGACGAAAATTAAAATCATAAGTACTAATTGTAAGTTGTACTAGAGATAGTCATGCAAGAAATGAGACTGTAATTATGAAGGAAATTTCGAATGCTCGTCATTAGGAAATGTTGTCAATTTGTAAGGCTATTTCTACATTTCGCGATGTTATTATTATAATATATTAATATGTGTACCACCATGCAGTCATACGGCTTTTTGTAAACTAACCAAGAACAAATTACTACCTATGTAAAAATTAAAACAATATGTAAAATAGTATGTGCATAATGCATTTCTTTATTTTCATTTCTTAAATGCAAAATCAACACTCATAAGATCCTATAACCGAGAGAGGAATAGACAATACGAGAAAACTGAAAGAAATCGTTGCTAACTCTTTGTATAAGAAGTTCCAAACAAAACGAAAAGAGTAATTGACGTCCTTCAATAACTAAAATTGTCTTCGAAAATTGAAACCAATGGACGAAAGCGGCGATGATAGTCTTTCTGATATATGGTATTTGTCTATTGGAAAGAAAAAGGTACTTTACAAAACGAAAATTGAGGTATACTAATTTTGAACAAGCAAAAATTAAGGCATGAAATAAAATCTTTGGGCGGCACTCTATTCTACAACAACAACAAACCCTTATTTCCAAGAAGAGATACATTTTACGTTCTTATTAACAATTGACAACTTTAAGTAAATATACCGCAGTGGTGTATTATTTTAGGACGAGATTACCGCCAGAACGAGCAAAGTTCATGCTCAAGCAAAGTCTTTCAACATTTGCACGTACATGGGGTACACAATCTTATCTTCGCGAATTTAGGTTGGTATTATGATGCTATCCATTCAAATTGATCCACTTAGCTTATCTTAGCTTCAAAATCCGGCGTAATATTAGTATAAATACACTTTGGGGCGACCCCCAATTTTGGGCTTATTCAGGGATGAATACCAGTTTGCGATGCGAGCTTCGCGTGGCTCGCACCTACACTAAGTGCGTATCGCTGTTGTTTGGGGATGAAACAAAGATTATACGTTATGGATTAGTTTATCATGAAAAGTGGTTATTACGCCCGCCAAAAATCGGCTAATACACATAAAAACATCACTGGTTGTTATTGCAGTTATTTACATACTATTAACTTTTTAATGCTACAATTTTATAACATTAAATCGTCCCATTTGTATGGTACTGCTATTGAATTTTAAAATCGGCTTGAATAATAATAATATGAATATATTATGCTTTAATCTCATTTTTGCTAAAACAATGAAATATGTACACACCGGCGCCTCCGCCAATTTTGAAAATTGCAGAATTGCATGTTTGAAAGAATTAACACTCATTTTTATAAAATTCAACCACAGCGCTATTGTGACAATTATATTTTAATATTACGCGGTTATTTTATCATTTTCGGTTTATGAAAAATAAAGTATATCCATGAATGCACTTGATTATACTTTGTATTTTCCATTTTTGCTTGTTTTACTTCTGCTGAAAACTCATAATTAAAATATTGATCACGTATATAGGGTAATTGAGAGTGAATAAAAATTACAGAGGTAAAAGTTACTATTGGTGTTACCAGAAATAGAGATTCACGATCTTTACATGAGGATGGTAAAAGGAAAGAAACTTGGATATTTATTTTAATTATAAGACTTTGTAAGCCAATATCAATTGATCTTTAACGTACGACTAAGTTTAAAGTTTAATCCAAGTATTATTTTGAGCGAACATGCAAAATCAGCATAAAATCAAGCTTAATATTATAAAAATATCAACAATGAAAAATAGCATGCAAACTTCATATCTGAATTTCAAGTGACATTACTAACGCTACAATTAGAATAATTATTGATGTCGTCGTTTACATGTCTCGTATAAGAAATTAATCCTGTATATGCCACAATTTTTATAGTTCAAGATGCCGTATTGTAAAATTCCCCTTCTCAACAAGTTATTATGGTAAGTATAAAATACGACTCAGTTTTAATTTTTCAGAGGAACAAATTACGTAGCTTGGATTATTTTAAGCCAACGACTTGTTAACATTTTATACTTGAGCTCCTAATGACATGCAAACCAACGGTTGCTTTTCGATTACGGATAAAAATCGGAGCACACTATCTTCGCAGTAAAGGAAGTAAAACCTAGCGGAGGTCCCTTATCAATATAATATTTGACACATTAAAAAACCTTGTCGGAGGTTGGAATATCGCTGGATTCGGCAGAGTTCTAGCGAGATCTGCTAATGGTCGTTGTAATCGATGCTTAGAACTGCGAAGTGTATTCCGTAACCCGACGCTTCGCCCAATGATACAACAAGAACTTATATAACTTTTAAGTTACTTTTAAACAACTCGTAATTTACTCCGGACACAATTTCCTGGTTTTTAAACTTTTTAATCGTCCTTATTTTTTTAATCAATATTCTGATTAAGACTTTTCAAGGGAAACAAAGCATTTAATAAAAAACAATCTTTTCTGTAAACACGAAAAATTCAAAGTGGACACACAATATGGAAGTTTGTTGTTATTTCAAAAACAAACAAGAAACTCTGTATATCCTGCTTTTCAATGTGGATAAGTCCTTATATATATATATATATATATATATATATATATGTACATACTACATCCCTCTACTTTTTTCTCTCTCGTATCTACTTTCTTCATTGATCTACATTTTGTACAAATACGTTATTCTCTACTTGTTCCTGACATCTCTCTTTTGGTCTACTTTTACGTCTTTTACCATTCGGCTTCTACTCAGTTATCTCTCTTACTATCTTTTCTAAATATGTGCCCATACCATCGAATTTGCATGATCTTAATAAATTTACGTTTTCGTTTCTTATTATTACACTTCATTAATTGTTATATTTGTTTTCTCTTACTCTCATCGGCCCCATTTTTGTCATTACCACGTTTCTTTCAAAGCTCTTAAGTTTTTGTCCTTTCCCAGTAGCTAAGGTGACACTTCCTGCTTCTTATCTCCTAAAAATTTTTTATTAGAGTAACTACTAGTGCGCTTCTTTGGGCCTACTAAGTGAGGACCAATTTGCAAAAAGTTCTTATTTATTGTACCTAGCCATTGGACTTCATTAATTGTTGCATCTAGTAGTATGTTAAAAAGCAACGCATTCCCCTGTTTTACTACTACTTAACCGGTATTATGTCCGTTGTTTCCTGGCCTATACTAATAATTGCGTTAGATCCTTCCATCGCAACCTTCATCACCTTTCAATTTTTTTCTGATTAATCCGTTATATCCTTCATTATTTCTTCTCTCTTTAACTGATCGAATACTTGTTTGAAATAAACAAGTCTATATCATACTATGGACACTTTTTCAATATCTGCCGCAGATCATCCTTTCCGAACTCTGTTCTGAAGATCGTCCAGCGTGTTGTTCTTGCACTTTTTGCTACGGTTCAGATGATAAAGGTTGCGACATTGTACAAAACCATTTTTTAAAGTGTATGCGCATTAAGGAGAACAAATTTTCACGATGATATGCCAGTTTTGTTAGTTTGCCTCGACAATTTACGAAACTTCCACGTGCAGTACAAGTTTATGTGAAAGATGCATTATACGTACAAGAACATCCAATTTATATAGTAATCACGTCGTAAATATTAAATTCTTCGTCAATAAATTATGCGCTGCGCGACACCATTATCAATGCATAGGTTTTTTGCCGACCAAACAAATTACTCATTACTTCTTGCAACGCTGTGTGAATGAGGGCGTCTGGCAAGGAAACGTGGGAAGTTTATTGGAAAAAGTCAATTTGATTCAATTTATATCCTATACTGCTAGTTAGCGCGGAAATTGAGCCGATTCTTGAAACTTATCTAACAGTAACTTTACGGAAAATATCCTGTAAACACGAAGTCGTGTCGAAGTTAAATATTGAACTTCTAAAATGTTTTACTTTATGTCTCCGCTATATTAAAAAGCAAAGTTTACCGAACTTATTAAATTTCCTTATAGTAGCATATTATTAGCTTGCAATTTGTAATATAATTGCATACTTTTCTGAACAAGCACAATGCAACGATTTACATTCGATCCAATGTTCAACTAGTTTACGGTTAACGAAATTGAATTGTTTTGGAATTCATGTAAAAAGTCGACAACAATGAACTATTGATAACTGAATATTTCTAATATCTTAAAGAAGGTATTTAAATATTCTATCCACAAATGACACTAACAATACAACTAATTTTCAATTTTATATCGA
This sequence comes from Oryctes borbonicus, assembly GCA_902654985.2. Classification (NCBI taxonomy): domain Eukaryota; kingdom Metazoa; phylum Arthropoda; class Insecta; order Coleoptera; family Scarabaeidae; genus Oryctes; species Oryctes borbonicus. The sequence goes on from LR736857.1 coordinate 9,444,229, forward strand.
CATATTGTGATTCCTATGTTTTTATTTTTCTTTGATCCGGCCTTAATATTACTTCTCTTCTTTTAAGAGCAAATTGCACGAAAATATTACAAAAACGGAAAGAAATCCATTTTTGCGTAGATTTTGGCTTTTGAATATTCGGAGCCCATTTCTAAGAGCTGTATTCCTGCTAGTCTTAAGCTCCTATCAGAATCTGCAGGTTGTTTCCTCTGACGGAGGAGGAGGGATTCCTCATATGTTTTTTTAAGAATATGAAGCATAACGGCAAATATACTATTGTATAAACATGATTTTTGTTTCTGGCTAGTAGGTCAGCTGTCAATTAGGCCAGTATTCAAGATAGCTTGGACTGCCCTTGACCTGGAATATTTTTCGACCAATCTTGAGCTTTCCTTCTTTCCATTGTTTAGCATCAACTACCATGTACAGTTATCAAAAACTGTTTCATTTCCCCACTTGGACGTGCAAATATCAACATGGTTTTCTGCATAGTGAACTGTACTTTGCGTATTTTTAGAGGCCAGCACACTATGCGAACATATCAGGTAGTTCGGAGTACAATAAAGTAAACTTCAATTTAAATGTTATGGTTTTCTGCTTGTCGTTTCAACTCAATCGCGTTGGCTTGTGGGACATCTTTTAAGTTTTTAGAAAAACAATGAAAAAACAAAAATTGAGGTACAAACCGTTTTATTATTTTTCAAAATATCTGCCATTAAGATTTATACATTTACATGGTATACGTTCAAACCAGTTGTCAAAACATCTTTTCCATTGAAGTTGGCATCCCCAAACCATAAATTGTAAAGGCCTCTACGGCTTTGGAAGGTGATAAAAATCGCTGTCTGCGGATTTTTTACTTAACATTCGGAAACAAAAGGAAGTCGTTAGACGATAACTCCAGTAAGTACTGGTTATTCGATGTCTTTCTGCTTCCAATAATCAACTATTTGACGTGCTGTGTAAGAACTGACATTGCCATGATGAGGAATGGCGCAACGTTGTCCATTGTTTTTACCTGATTTCATCGATCATCATTGGCAAACAAATTGTTGTGTATAATTCAGCGCTAATTGCTCTTCGATTTTCCAAGACAAAACTTGCGACATGACCCGGACAACGAAAGAGACGAATAATCATTTTGTTCGAAATGTTTCGTGAACGAACAAGTTTTGTTGGATACGATTCATCTGGAAACATCTAAACGGTTTCTTTTGTTTTGTTTTTGTTTTGTTTGTACCAAGTTTTGTCACGTACTACGATGTCATATCTAGAATTTGAAGTTCCTCCGTCGAATTCTTTCAGCATTTCCTTCTACCAATTGACACAGGGCTTTTTTAGGCTTGGATCAAATATGCAAAATCCATCGGGAACAGGTTCTTTTCGCACCTAAATTTTCGTACAAAATCAAATGTACCGCAATCTTCAGTATGCTTAAGGATTCCTCTATGTTATGATAAGTAACATACCTATCCTCGTCGGTCATGTTTTTTAGAACAACAACCGATTTTCGTTGACCTTTACGAAACTCATCAAACCAGTTGTAAACAATCTTCTCTGATGATCTTTCCTTACCAAAATTTGAAGCAAGCGATTCGAAACGTTGTTGTGTTAGGCCTTTACCAAGATCGCAAAAAATCACCTAACGAAAACTTTTACGTGTAATTTTTATTTTTCAGATTTTTTTTTTAACTCTCGCTGTAAACCAAGTATTTGGCGCTGTCGCTGTTCCAATAATAAATGTTCAAACTTTACGAAAACAGTAGCGTCAGGATTCTTGGTAGTTGTTTTTAAACATTTATGACTTTAATTACTAATAAACTCGTAATAAAATTAAGTATAAACTTTATTTTGTCTGTAGACTAATTAATGTATTAAAACAGTGTGTTACTGTCTTCTGTTATACTAGTTAGAAATAGCTAAACTTCAGGGAATTCCTATTTATAAAATCTTGTGAAATGCTTTCAAATAGGTGCAAATATCTGTAACATTTTAATCAATAATATGTATTTTAATACATTTATCCTCTCGCATTAGGCACACTATTTTAAAGAAAAATACACAAATAATAATTACATCACGGGAATAGTTCTATTTTTTACACGGACTTAAGGAAAGTAGAACGTCACCCTTACTACGAGAGAATCGTAGACTACAACTTGAAGCTATGTAAGCCATCGAAAGTATGTAATATTTATATTATATGTAGAACTCATCCGACAAGGTATTCCGAAGTAATTCATAATTAATAGAAAAATATTGAAAGAAAGTCTCTTTTCTTAAAATTCTTTAATATGCAACCAGTTTCGTGAAAAAATTTACATCTTCGAGTCAGAACTGTGGCAGATGAAAATGGCATAAAGATGTGGATTTTTTCACAAAACCGGTCACATTTGTATACTCATGGTAAAGAACTTGTGAGAGAAGGGACCCTCTTTCAATTTTTTTCTATTACCATGAAGATGAAAATCACAGATTCGATCTCCATTCTTTTAATTCGCCGCCGTCGAGAGTGAGAGATATTTACGCTAATTTATATCATACCTACAGAGAGCCAGCGATTGACGAGCTTAATTGATCTAGGACAAAGGAATACTTAGATGAAAGCGTACGAATAAATTAATGTAAAGTTACTTCAAAAATATAAAAAAAATACTCTGTTTAAGTGATTCCATTTAGTTTACTTTTTCTCTACATCTTTGAATAGTTAAATGTATAAATTGCTCCGTGGTTAGCTAGTCTTTATTTAATATGTCGAGCTACTATGATATTCATACATTCATTAACTTCTCTCTTTATGGAAAATTAATATTATTTCACTATATTTCAACCAAAAAAACCTACCTCCGGAAAGGATGGAGAAAGCTGGTGGATTTTACGCCCACCATTTTCATTTCATTCATTTTCATGGATATGTTTAATGAGCGAAGAATCTGAAACCTTCCTCAGCTAGAGAGCAGACTAGCTTCGATGTTGTGAAAGTGATTCAAGGTTTTCTTAGCTAGATGCGGACGGAAAATATCGTTTTGGAATAAGAAATTGAAGGTATCGAATAAGATGGGGATCCACAATTTGCTACAAGCCTTCCAAAGCACTACACCAACACCTGCTGTACAGTACTGCACAAAATATAACAAATCAGTAGCGCGGAAAAAGTAATATTTTTTGTTCCCAAAACAAAAGATATGTTTGATTTATATTTTGTCGAGAGCATATTCTTAACGCAATCCTCTAAAAAAGTAAAGTTCTGCCTTTGATTTCTTTTATTTTCAGTCACTATAATAGTACTTGTTATGAATATTTACATACACATACCTTAACAAAAAAAAAACAGCGATTATTATTCAATTCCTTGCGCAAATTAAAACGGAAAATGTATTTGATATCCTTAGATCATTGGTGTAATTTTCCATTTCATTTCACATAAAATGTATCGTAGATACCTAACACATTTTGAGGCAAGGAACGTATCAGACCGTGTCATGCGACACGGAGTGTTCATTCTGCGTACGTATTACATTCCGGAAAGCGCAACGAGGTACATTAACGATGCAAGTGTTAAACATATTTGAAAATGACACGGGATGGAGACATAGTATTATATGCTGAGATAGAACGAAAGCCCAGTGTATTAAAATACAATGTAGACGGCACCGGTACTGAGCGCAGCAGAGCCCACTTCATCAAGTACGGTAGGAAAATGTGTCGTTACACTTTTACTGTTGTATAGTGAGGCGAAAATTGCTAGTCGCGTAAAACTTCTTTTTTTTTTCTACTCCGACGAATACCAGCGTCGCGATGAAATAGTTGCGCAACGCCGTGTAACAATTTTAATTAAGAGAGAATGGCGGCGAGACTACGTGAAATAAAACAGGCAAGCTCCGCAGAGAATGTATGGATTTCAAATATTTGCTTGGCGTGTGCTCGATATGTAATTAAGGTGATATTAAATTTTACATAGCTATATGTTTACAGACAAATGAAATTTATTTCCTGGACAGACGTCCGCGATTCAATACTATTTGCGTAAGAAGAAAACCCAGATATAATAATCTCAGTAAACGTAATCAAATGGTAAAAATAATTTTATGCAAGGTAAAGAGGATTCTACAAATTTTAACGATAGCGAGGGTAAGATATTATCTATATGTAACTTTTGCTTGGACTTATTCTCTTCCAGTGTTTGGGTTTCTTGTTAAACTTTTCTTATTTTTGAGGAGGTGGATAGCAGATGTTAATTTTTTAAATTATTAATTAATAAACTAAGTGCCCTAAAATTCAATAATGTAAGAGTAAAGCATCAAATATTGGGTTAAGAATTCTGTAGAATTCGTCAAAAAATTAAAAATTTAAGGTTTTCTGGAGACTCTACTATAACTTCGCTTGATGTATAGTCATTATTCACAAATAGGCTTAAGGATATGGTTATGCATGAAATACAGAATCGTTGGATTTAATAAGTGGTTATTCTAATATACCTGCAGAACTTCTTATAGATGGCATTAACTTGATTTTACAATCGAACTACTTTACATCTGACAATTTTTTCTATAAGCAAACATATGATGTAAATCATTTGCGGAAAGACAACGGGGGACCGAAGTACCCCACACCCCCATAATTATTATAGTGCCTTTTTTATTTAAAGAGGTTTTTACGTACAAAACGCTGCTCTGTAGATAATTTAAACTGTCGAATATTAAAGATTTAAAAACAATAATAAAACTTCATACTCAATAAACATCATATATGGCGCTGAGTAATGAAATATTTCCTTCTTCGTATACGGAGTTAAGAAAAAATAGAAATTTCAACTTAGTAAATCGTTCATGTGGTGGTGGTACGTTAATGGCTTGTAAATTCAGCTATTATGTTCTGCAATTTAATGATGATGAGATGTTTCATGATTTCACCATATTGATATTATTGGCTGTAAAATACTTGAATTTCAATAGTTCTCAATTTCATGACGGCAATACTAACGATCTTCAAGTTATAAATGAATTTATGCATTTTTTAAACCTTAGTCAAATCAAAAAAGTCCATAATTTCCAGTTTAATTATTAGAGATGAATATCTCCTAGAAGATAACTTTTATCCTGCTGTTAGATTAGGAAATATTTGTTATAGTTTGCGAGATATTCATAAAAATCTAAAATTTGTGTAAATTTAAGGAGGTGCTGTACCCGAAGATTTTATTTTTGAATTTACCGGTTGTCGCTGTTCTCTTGTTAGACAAACGTTAAACTTATTAAATTTAAAGCATACCCTCAAATAGAGAGGATTAAATGAAGCTGCTACAGTAAATGTAGTGAAGCCAAGCAAGCGTTTCGAGAATTCTTCGAAAACATTGTTACTATCGTTATAAAATCCAGCTCTGCCAAGAACTTCCTGAAAGCAATTTTTCACAAACGAATTGAATTTTGTTAAGAAGTTATTGATGGTTAAAACTCAATTTTTGAACACCTTGTATAGTTATAGTATTGTTACTACATTTTTCGCATTAAAATAAAAGCATGTAAGATTCGAGAAAATGTTTAGTAGAAAATAATTTTTTAAAGGCTGCTAATTAAGCTGTTATAAATCGGTAAATACAGGCTACTGAAAATTTTCATAATTTCAATAACGACTCGGTAACCCAATGAAAAAGGCTAACTACGGTAGAACTATACGCTTTGACACACCAGAGTCAAGTGGCAGATTTTTTTAGTAGTTCCGGTGTAATCTCGAGTTTATTCACATGTTGGGAAATAATTAACTGCGTTTTACATTTATAACGAGCGATTACAGTAACAAAGCCATGGAATTCTGTACACATTAAACGACTCCTTCAAAGCTTATATACTCCATTGGGCCATCACTGCGCGTAAAAATAAACAATTATTTCATTCTGCATAATAGCTAAATAGACAATTAAAGTAATTTAGTAAGTTAAAATTAACTTCGACTTTAGTTCTCGATCGAAATATTACTTTGAATGTCATTCACGCTAATACTTAAGCAGCTAGTGAAATGATAGTAAAAGGCTCATTTTCTAACATGCATCTAAGTACCGTCTCTGGAATGAATTACTATTTATCCTTGGAACGGACAAACAAATGCACCACAGGCACCAATTAGATGTCATGCTTAAAGTTGGGAAGGAGTGAGTCAATTTAGTAAGTCAATATCCTTATGAATTGAATAGATTGCTGAAAAGAATGTAGCCCCCATAACACATGCATTTAGAGCATTAAATAAAACAATATGCCATAAATACAATTGTTCGTTGCATGAACAACTTTATACCGTAATAACTGACTGTGTATATGCAAATCTGTCTTTTTAACTTAACCATCCTGAACAATATTAAATCCTGCAATAAGATTAAAGCCGCTATTTTGGTAGATGAAATTGCGATAATGGCATTTAGGCAACTTAATGTATGGGTCAACAACAATACCCCACATTCATAAATCCAGCTTACTGCGAATATATCTTACGCGAAGTACATATGTCTATGTAGTGGTTTTCAGCTTGCACTTTATGTGGTCTGGCGGCAATTTCACCCCATTCACGCGATGCAATATGAATGCATGCGGCGCGCAAAAGGATATCCCCCAATTTTATACGCAAATAGCTACTCGACTTGCACATTTTACCACCCTACTGTGTTCTTTTTTGTCAGAGATTGCGGTATTTTTTCACGTTTCTTTAGTTTCCATTTGCTTTCCTCCCAATTTTCGCCGCGCTCAAAGATGATACAAATGACGCACGTTTTCGCACAAAGTCCGTTTTATTAGGTGCGCGAAATGTTGGTAGATTTTACGCTACCCAAGAAGTGTTTCATTTTATTTGTTTATGGTGTGTGTTGCGGTGGTCATAGATAGCAAGGAAAGCTTTTGTCGTATTCGGTGGAAGGTTTTATTAAAATTTATCTCAACACTGACGCACTAAAATGCGATCCTTTTAGGGGAACTATTATCTTTTAGTATTATCCTTGCTACGGATATGTTCATACTATATGGATGATACGGTGAACATGTGACTGCCGCAAACTGTTCTCAAGTTGAATATTGTCAATAAAGATCATGGTAAAGTGTATAGCGTAACTATAAGTTACCAGTTATTACGTGGAAGAAAGCTGCTGCTACTTTTAATGAAATTAATATTTTTACATTATTGTGTTATAATTTTAACACGAAAGAGATCATATAAGCCGAAAATTAAAGCTCCAATAAGATGTAAACTACAACCTTTTGATTATTAAATTTAAGCTTAATTGAAGCAATAGCAATATCAATTAATTATTAGACAGTAGTATATATTTTCTTCAATAAATGTATCAATTTTAGGGTAAAAAAACCGAATACCGAGTACTACGTAACACTAAACATAAATAACCGAAATTGAAAGAAAAGTTTTAATACATATATTAATGCGATGTGCATTTCCATGGCATACTATGTGAATAGTTCGGGAATTAAAAGGAGAAAATAGCCGTAATCTATATATTTGTAAAAATAAGTGTTATATTATTGAATTCACTCAAAAAAAATGCAATTTGTATGAAGTCATGACCGGCTATAGTTTACATTAAGTAAATACAAACTTTTTGTCATATCTCAAAAATTATAGCCCAAATAAAGTTCGGTTAGACCATATCACTAAACACATAATTACATCACATTATCCTTTACTTTATTCCAATAACAAGAGAACTACAGGCATCGTACGAAGTAAAAAAAAACAGTTCTTTCAGGATATCTAGTCAACCCTGCATTGTTTTTATAAAACAAAAGGCTTAATCAACTGAGCTCGTAAAGCTGCAATTGTTTCCCTTCTCTATCGAGATCCCTCTACAAAACATCGGAAAAAGGTCACCTGCATGTGCCTGTATCCGTCAAATTATAATTTTTGCTTTGAGAACGAACGGACTAAAATGTGACACACCTTGTACATATTGTGTAATTATTAAAATTTAATATCCAATATTTAAAAATGGTTGTCTGCTACAGTTAAAAAAGTAATGATATAGATTAGCGATTGTAAAAAAAGGCCGGGTTTTAAATGTCGAGCTTTCGCAAATATATTGGACTTCCACAATATAAATTACAATTGTAGCTCGATATGCGTTATTTCTAGTATCGAAATAATGATGCCATTCCGAAAATACATTATTGCAATTAAAAAAAATGTTCTCTTTTAATTTCGACCAGTCCATGGCATCAATATAATAAAATAACGCTGTACCGGAAGCGAATGTAATATTACAATTTTTAATTACGCTCGGGTAGTCTATTATTTATACTTTCTAATTATCTTACCACTGAAATAATGATTTTCCAATCCCCACAGCGCCCCATCGAGCACAACAATTTCCACTCGAAGAGTTGATGGTATGTCCACCAGTTATTGATTTTCAGTATTATGGGTAAAAGTGAACCCTCGAATTTGATTAATAGTTGTAGATTTAGAAAACATTATGTAGAATAAGTATAAATTGTGGTTGTATCTGATCAGGTATACCGGGTGGCGTTTTATTGTTTAATTCGCAGCACTAACATTCCGCATTATCTACATACGTAGGTGCAGCAGTAATTTTAATAACTGCGATTTTAAAATGGTTCCCGTGCACCTTAAAGTGATAAATTTAAAGCACCAGACGTGAAATACAAATGTTGTTTAACTTTGTTGTTCTCTTCAGTATTTTGCAATTTCCTTTTCCATTACTTACACAGTTTTGAGACATCTATTAAACTTTCTACATTTTGTAAGGTAGTAGACCTGCAGTTACTCTTTTAACGGTTATTTCATTTTTGTTTCGATAAAAGTGACGTTATCAGGGTTTTTTTTTTCTATCTTACTTTCCTCAAACGTACTACTGTAAGCTGCGGGTTAAATGCTCCGATTTTGTTCTAGACTACATTGTTATATCACAATTTACAATATTTTTAGCACGACGTTAGCGTTCAGCTGGCATTCAGTCAACCGACTTATTACAGCTGAACCCACTTTCACGGCTTCGTAAATGGTTTATGTAGCTTCGGATTTCCCTCTCGCTGTTCCTGGCGTTTTATTACTTATATATAACTTCAGTCAATGATAATCCCAGAAAAATGGCTAAATAATACGTATTCTCTCCATTTTCTTCACGTCATTAATGTTCGGTTCTAATGAAATTCCTTGTCAAAATGTACAGAATAAATCTGGAAAATTTCTATACTTTCAAAGGTCACAGAGTTGGGCTTTAGAACGCGAACTAGCATGGCTGTGATATGGTATTTTTAGTTGATTGAAGTTTAACTGAAATATTGTATATTTGAAACGTACATCGTAATTGATCTTGATATTCGACAAATGCTACCTTGAATAAATGAGTGAGGGAAAAACACGACTATATTTCTATTTAGTTCAAACCGCCGGAGAGTGAAGACATATTTAGCTAAGTGTTATGTTTTGGAAAAGAATCGAAGTGCTCAGCGTTTAAATTTTATTTTAATTAGAAGGTTAACTCAAGTTTTGGGTATTCAAAGTATGCAGGATTTCAGTGCATGGCGCGTTATCATACTACTTCGCGTAACGTCAAAGTTCCAGACTAGTTTCCCTGTGTTCAATTTAATTTTAAGGGGTTATTATTTGCTGTTTGTTTTTATTTAAACTTCGGGAAGAATGTCTAGGGGACACTCCCTGTGCTACCGACCGCGAAAAATTAATTTATTCGTACGTACCAAAAGAAAAAAGGTAACATAATCGCCTTTTAACACTATAACATGGTGATAAAGGTTACTAACATTAAGGTTCCATTATCTATTTTTTCGCGTCTATGCATTTTACAACAGAACCATCTTCAATACCAAATAAGATCCCAGACGAGGAAGCTATATTAGTTTTAAAGTTCATTAAACATCTGTAATTAACATAAAACGACAATCAGACCTCCATAGATCTCAGTAATTACGTGAGCTGGGACTTGCGAGTTTCAAAGTTCATAACTAAGTAAATCAAATTATTGCGTTCGTGTAATGCTATGTATTGCTTGAAACACAAAACTTATTTCCTATCGATATAAGCTTCATTGATGTGACTGGTCACCAGTATCAAAAGTACCAAAATCTAATTAAAAAATTAAGATAAACTGTTTGATACAGTAAATCCCATTTTATCCCAGAGATAGATGGACGTTTATCGAATAAGAAGTTTCCCAGTTTTAAATTAATTGCAAGTAGATCTTCATCGCAAGCTTACGATCTAGACCAAGCGACAAGAAACAAACTTAAACACATAAAGACGGATGCTAGGGCCGTACGTATGAACGTACAATCTCTAGCATGCGTGCGGCGTATTGATTATATTAAAAACGTGATTTTTTACTCACCAATATCAGACGATCCACCCCATGTCCCTTGTTGTGCTTGCCTAGCAAGCTTGCTGATAGCGTCAACGTATAATCGGGAGGCAGCTGCAGCACCTGAAACAAATATAAATCATTATATTTTCATGAAGAAAATAAGTTATTAGCAATGCTAAAAGGTAAATATAGATAAAATCTTTTGTGAAAAGTAAGCTTGCAAAAGGTAAATTTATCTTACTGAATTAAACACTAACTACATACGTTATCTGTATGGCCATATTTTATGCAATAACTTCTCTACTCTATTTGTCTCGTTTTATAGAGGATATTACCAAATAAGGGAAGACTTGTAGGTAAATTTATTTATCCAATATGTATAGCCAGTTACAGGATGGTTTCTGTATGAGTCCACGTAAAAATCATTCACTAATTTTTAAAGATGGATTCCTCCTTGGGAAACCCTTTATAATATATGTCTATATCTTAAGTACTGCAACTCAATGTATTCAAATAAGAAGTTACTTAATGATGAACTGGCTAAGTACTTGATACTTCAAAATTAGTAAACATTGATGTGAACATATCCAGGAGAGGAACTAATGACTCTAGTGAATAGTTCCTACTCAAATGAAAATTTTACATTTTAAGTACAAATTTAAAAAAAATGTATAAATTTTTATTTCAAACACCTAGTTATGGGAACTATAAAAACAATGATATTTATTGATCAGTTAAGCCTCAATAATGATTATTTTTATATGTAAAATATATGTAAAGTTCCGACGTTGACACTGTATGAGGTCATCTTAATAGCAAAAAATTTAAATAGGATCCCTCTTCTCAATATATAAATGCGACCGAAGTACGTACTTTCCGATTTTAATCTGTGATGTTGTCCTTAATTTATTTTGTTTTATTTATTTAAATGTTTAAATTTGTGACGTCAAAACTTTCTAAATTATATAGCAGGATGGGAATAATTTTAACTTTATGATATATTTTATTTGACATAGTTTCTTGCCTGATAATGTGATGTTTTAAGAAAACGGACCTTCTTTTAATTTTTTTCTATCAAATTATGTGTAACCATAAAACAGTACTAAGTATATGCAATCTGACATCATCATTAATTAGGTTAGTAGAAACTCATTTGGCGAATAGTATATGTTTTGCAGTTCCTTAACCACATAGATTTACTTACTACATGGTTAGGTAATCTCTTATAGCTTCTTGCACAGAGGTAATCAGGTAATTCCTCACTTATTCTTAAAGATTCCTCCACACAGCTGCCTACGAGAAATATCATTCTAATTATTCGCTACTGTGCTACGAGGTGACCACAGATGCTCCCCAAGCAATAATATTAAATTGCAAATGATAATACACCGATAAGTAATCTGTACCTACTAGATCTATCTTGTAAAGTATTAATTGACTCTCACATCTATAATATCATGTATTCTGAAGAAGTTCCCATGTATTTTCCTACAATTTTAAAAATGCATGTAAGCAGTTTTATTAACACTTAAAATTAATCTGTTAGTTAGGCACCAGGTTTCACAGCAGCCAGCACAGGTGTCGTCGCCAAGACCACGAACATCGACACATAGTCCGTAGTGATACAAGAAGGTAAGTCATTTACGAACAATCGAAATAAACGGGTCCCAGTACCGGTTCCTGAGGAACCCCAAACTGAAGTACATACCTTAAAATTGTGAGTGTAGAGGAGTCTTTTTACAAAATAATAATAACTGCCGCGAAATGTGCATCCAACATTTTATTATATTGTGAAGAGACTCGAATTTTATGTTTTTTATTTGAAGCGCATGAGGCTCCAAAAAAGTACGATCTATTGTCGCAGTATTAACACCATTTAACAAAAAGGATTCTTTATAATCAAGAAGAAATGTAAAGTAGCGTTGTCAAAGGCCCATGACAGATCAAAATGTTTTTTCGTCTTAGTTTTGCATAGGACACTTTACTATCTTATAGCGACTTTTTCGATCTCATTTAGGTGTTGATTACTGTAAAAGGCTGTCAAGTTTTTCTTATTTATGTACAAGTAATAGGTAATTTTATTAAAATATTAGAACCTTGCATTACTTTGGAAGATAAAAGTTAATTTTTGGATTTACTTTTGGCAGCAGATTATTTCCCTAGAAACAAGGGATGGTATGTATATAAACAGTAACATATATTACATCCTTTGTGAACGATTCATTGACATGCGACTCATTTTTATTTGTTCCACATGGGCCTACAAGATATGTATATTTTTTGCGATAACAAAGTCAGTAATATTGGCGATTCTCCCTTCTCTGCATATTTTACTTTCCTTTTGATCGTAAAACATTCTTTACATCGCATGGAAGACATTTTCACATCTTTTCGCTTTAACCTTATCCACTATCTTCCATAATCACCGCGTGCATCCATTTCCTCGGCATACAAGATAAGAAAATTAGATACTTTAGCGAACTGAATCGATCCAGAAAATACACTTCCATTTAATTCGACGCTACGCACGTAAATGCCTTATTCCAGATATTTACGCGCTCAGCGGAAATCGAGCCATTCGCATACGCGGCAGTAAGGGCAGGAGGCAAGCCGCTAAAGCTTATTCGCAACCCCTCGCCGAGCCATCTAATCCGACGTCGTGCAATCTAGAGAGTACGTAGCTAGTGTCAGTATTGTACAGCTGTAGGTGACGGTTGTTTTAGTACCCTGCGTTTGTTACAGCGGCTCCCTACCCTTGCTCAACCGCCACGACCATTATTCGTAACACGTCTATTTCTGATAAGTGCTTGTTGTAATTGTCATAGTAAGGGTTTAATTAATGTTTTGCGTTATGATAACCATATTTAAGATGCCTTAATTAGCGACGATCTACCTTGCACAGAGTACGCTTGAATTGTCATAAAGAATGAAAATTACGGCATTTACGTCTGGCAGTAACAATTTGATTTCAGTCCCGGCTGTTAAGATGGTACGATAATTTTTATCAGTATCGAGAATATGACGATTCTAACGTAAGAATGAAAGTAATTCTGTATTTGGAGAGGCAATAAAATTGCCGCAGTCTCTTGAAATGCAATGCGGAGAAATGCTTTGAACGCTAGATATCGTAGACTTTCTCAGTTATGTAGCATTTGGCAAGGAATTCTGGCATCCTCGTTGTAAATATGCAGCGGTAATTTGGAATTCTTTCAAAATGCATACATCAGAAAATAAACTCTTATATTGAATTATTCCTTTTTGATTTCTCTTTATTTTTGTTGCAGATTTAGCTTGTTTTGTTCGCTTCGTGTTCGCGATGAAGAGAGAGATGAAGCCTGCATTGCACTGCTACTTTAACCAAGCAAATGTAAAATATGTAAGGAATAGTGAAGCATGCCAAACATAATGAAACTGCATTTTAACGGTTTTACGAATATATCAAAGGCAAATACTCTTCGTGACTTTTCCATTTTTGTTGCTAGTTTTAAGTTAAAATTAAAGTCTGATGCCTATACTCTAAACTTAAGTAAAAAGTTATCTCATTAATTTCTGTTTGCTTGTCTTCAACTCTAAGTTGTACACTTTTCTTTATTCTTGCTGCATATTGCATTTCATTTAAGACCTTTATCCGGCCTTTATTATCGAGGCTGGACAATCTTAAATCCAAAAAGAAAAAATCGAAACGATTTTATAAATTCATTTGTAAATATTTTGTTACATAGGGGACATATTTTAACGTCTATATAAAAAATACCAAGTGGTAAGAGACCTTAAATCTTGTACTTTTCAGTTGTTTCAGTTCCCTATAATGTCCTATTACATATTTGACAGTTGCTAGCCATTTTTTTTCTTAACTATGTCCGTGCTTTCGACACAGTTTGGCAAGTTGGTTTGATTTGCAAGTTAGTTAAAATGACGATTGATCGGGCTTTCAAGCTTATCAAGAACTACCTGGAGGACCGGACGCTCCAAGTGCAAGTTGAATCATGGCTTTCTTCTTACAGGCCAATTCAATCTGGCACGGCAACGTATGTCTCGTCAAGGAACGAAGTCTAGATGCTCAAGAACCTCCACGAGGCCCCCGACGACCTCATGGTGTGGGTTGCAAACGAGAGTAGATCACATAATCATTAACGATTGCAGATTATCCTCAAAGAGAAAAATCAGATATCTGGCTGATCTGGAACTCCCATGCTAATAACGTCAGAACTAAATTTATCGCCGCTGGGAGCAGGCTCATGTCGCTACTATGCAGAAAAGGTCAGCTAGGCAGCAGTACCAAACTCCTGTTGTAGCTCTGGTGAAGTGTTGCCAGATTCCGCCTACACACCCTGAAGTACTACAGAATAGGATGCTTAAACTATTCATGGCGACCTCGTAGTTGGTATGGAGTCCGTTGGCTTGCTGTATGCTTGTAAAGTGGATAAGACTTCAATAGGGCATTTTAGGAATAAATACCTTACAATTTACCAACCACTTGTTTAATGTTAAATAAATTCATTATGAAGTCGACTTCACTTTCCTGGTCATTTATCTGTTACCCTGTATTGCAAAGTTGTAAACAAGAGCAAAATTGGGAAAAATTGATTTTTCTACAACGAACTAATTCAGTAGATCAGGGTGTGTCTCTAGATACTCGATCGGCACCAATTACTTACGTTTTTTGAGAAGTAATTTTAAAATAGGAAAACACCTCAAGTTATGATCGGTTCTAGAAGTTGACGGTACTCATTTCCAAATTTGGTGACAACATCAGAGTTGTTGCCGTTTCGAGTGGACATAATAAACAAATTTTGCAGGTAATATATTATAATACAGAAAATAAGACAAAATGATAATAACACTAGTATTGATTATGTTTGCCACTTTATCTCAACCTTTTTTTCTAATTTTTCTAATACATATTATTAGGTGTAACGGTCTTTGATTTGCATTTAGATTATATCAAAACTGCTAGTACTTCTCTCAGGTGTAATAATATACGAAGAAATAAAATTTAAATGCAGTAGCTTTTCCCAAATCAGGACTTGCTTTTTATTCAGTGTATTGGATCCAGCTAGTACCAACATACCCGACTAATTGAAACGGAATGAAATATTTCTTAGAATCAGACTCCTGGAGCTGCATATCAACGCAACCAAGGTTGGTTATACAAACTTGTATAAAATATAACCACCTTTTTTTTCCTGGAAAAGTATTTTCCTTCATTTTTTCAATTAGAAATTTTTCAGCATTCTTCATTTTAAGTGTAAGCGTAGTGATGTGTTTGGCGTACAAACAAGCGTCTTCATTCATGATTCTTTGCTTCGCATGTAACCCCTTTCATGAAGCATACTATCTTAACTACAGAAGAAAAGCACTTCGAAAAGGTATTCTAAATATTATTACCAATATAAGCGTAAGTACCCAACGGTTGTGAACAGACCGACTGAACTGAAAAATCATA
The DNA here is from genome assembly GCA_902654985.2 of Oryctes borbonicus. Lineage (NCBI taxonomy): Eukaryota > Metazoa > Arthropoda > Insecta > Coleoptera > Scarabaeidae > Oryctes > Oryctes borbonicus. The sequence continues at coordinate 9,460,005 of LR736857.1, forward strand.
TCGTAGGTTTTAATCTAAATGCAAATACGGTATTATAAATCTTTCTTTCTCAACGAATTTCGTTTTTGATGTGTCAAAAAATATAAAAAGAAACTTTTCATTGCGGACGCTGAAACACAACCGGGCTTATTACACTTTTGTAACAATTCCAATCTAATTACATTAAAAACTGAGCCTTGAAGTGTGCGTACTCTGGATGAATACGTAAAAATAGGACGAAAATGAATTAAATAAGCCGGTGAAACGAGGCCGTCATGAAACCTTCTCTGCGGCAACGTTGATTAAACGATCTTGAGTTTGTGTGCTTTCCCATTGTTTCGAGAAGAGACTAAAGTTTGCCAAGGACGTCCTCGACCAGCAAATAAACTTATCTCACGCACTGCTGTTAAGTGCTCAGAAGGCTGGTTGTTGTAGATATTGCATTTACGCAAAGAAACTTTTCTTATTAAGTAGCTACTTCAATACAGGAACGAAATAATGTCGTTGTTTGGATTATTTCGTTTTGTAGCTTTTGTATTATCTATAACAGATAAATCTTATCAGGTAGTCAAATATAAATTTTTGGTTATTAAATTTTAAGTTATAGCCAAGACGTTCTACCGATAAGTTCCGCGCTAAAATGTGGCATAAAAGTATCTCCTTATTGAGAGAAAATTTAAGAGAAACACAACAAAAACGCCAATTCGGTTTAACCGCTCTCGTTTGGCACAACCAATACAAGAAAGCGCTGCATGTGTAAATGGTCACTGATATATGACCACACACTTTCTAAGGATCAAAATATGTAAGGATTAATTTAATATTATATTTCATGTATATACAATTTTTTATAAAAAAGATACCTACAATAATTATGAATTATTGAGATTATACCTCAGTCTATTCGCTTTATTCGTAAAAAAAAACATTCGTACCAATTTATATGTGAGCAACGGTTCTATAGATAGCGGAATAAATATCCAGCGTATTTTTTACAATAGAGGAATACATGCCACGTACGAATTTTCAAATCAAAACACGCGCTCATGCATTACCTCATGAATTTTGGCGTATTCTATGGACTCGAACGAAATTCGTGCACGATAAAAATATTAATTAAAAATACGTCAAAATAATATGCGACCGCACAAATCCTACACAACACGCACATATCACGCCAAAAACCGTAAACCAGTTACGCACTTCGATGTGCCTACATATGGATACTGATGTAATTAATTAAATACATATATAAAAATATGAACTCGTATGAAATGCGACGGCAATGTGCGTACAACGCATACGTATTGCATGTATGGCAAGTGCCGACTCGGATTTAATTACTAAATAATCTAGTTTTATTGTTTGTTTACACACATCGTTGTGTGAAAGGGCAGCAAGGGAATGTTTGGCATTTCATTGCAGCTTTTTACTGCACGAGCACATACAAATATTGCTCTACCAATACTGTAATTGTATAACTTTACACGTTTGTCATGTTTTATTTCACATTATTTTCACTAAAAGCTGTATAAAAGTTAGAGCGCTTTCTCAATATTGGATGATGGCTTAGGTTCTTAAACTCTTCTAGGGAGCAGTTATATAAAAGACGATCAACATTGAACTATGTCTATCGATAGTTCAACACAACGCCTGCGTCCTACAAAAGCAATTTTTTAACCATTTTCTAAATAAAAATAGTATATGGTAAATTACTAGCTGCACAAACGTTTATTGCTTACATATTATGTAAGGTGATCCATATCTTTGCTATTGCTATATCTAGCTGTACAGAGTACAGCGTACTTAATTATCTCCCAACATGCAACTGGTCACTTAAGATTTTATCGAAACCGCCAGAAAACTTACCAGTCCCGAATACACACTCTCAATGCTCTTATAGTTAAGAAGCTATGCTTTTATCACGCTACCAAGAAGCCAATTTGATAAAGCCAGCAAAAGCGATACCGTTTACAAACAGGATCATAGCTCCGGACCTAATGTTTATAACTAAAATATTTCGAAAGTGGTTATAAAATAAAAAGAAACACTTTCTTCCTTTTCGTAAGCCTTTTAGTGTGAAAATTGTGTATAAAGTGTTCGTGTTATAAAGCCTTGGCACGCAACTAAATGTTGGGATGGTGGAAAAATGTTGCCAATGTCTAAGCTCTAAGTTGTTAAAAATGGGTAGATGGCTAAATTATTGTATCCTAGTATTATCGAGGAAATCATTAAAGCAAAATAGCAGCTGAAACAAGAATTACAAAATCTTTAATGGCAAATATTGTTAAGCAGTACAGACAATCTGGAGCCATAGTAATTAAAGAACGAAGTACTGGTAGGCCAATAATTGTAACCGAACAAAATCAAACAAGCCTGGTTAACATTTGCAAACTAAATCGCAGAAGCACTATGACGGAAATCACGATGTTGTTCAGAAATTAAACTGGTTAATCTTGAAACCTTAACGATTGGATAAAGTTATTTTGAACAGCGAGTCTAAGTTTGACCTTTATGAAGGGGATAATCGAAAAACTGGCGATTGTAAATAAAAACGAGGTTTTTCATAAAAACCATCTCTAAAAGACTGTTACATGGCCAAAAGGGCACATAATACGGAGTTGTGCGTCCGGCATTGAGCCACTGTAATTAATTGAGGGTGAGGTGAATGCTACAAAGGGCCAAAAAATTTTGCAGCACAATTTGTCGCCCCGCATTAATGAACTGTACGGAAGTGAAGTCGATTTTACTTTCGAACAGAATGGCGCCCCGTGTCATCCTGTTTCCCGGGGCCATTAGGTCGCCCGGACTTAAATGTCCTCGAAAATAAATGGCACCTGAGGAACAATCCCCAAAGACAATGATTGCCGTTTTAGGAGCCAAATTATACAAACTCGAGACATGTTGCTGAATTTTGCAACAGACTTTTAAAAAATACGAACACATTCGAGCGGTTCTCGAGTCAAAAAGAGACATCACTAGTTACTACAGTTATTGGTTGTATTAACTTAGTTCTGCGCCCCAACTTTACTTATCAAGATTTGTTCCCTTTTTCTAAGCTTAATTACTTACAGTACGGTTTAAAATATATTTTTGGTTTTTACTTGTGAGAATTTCTTTAAAAACGTGTTTCTTTCAAAGCATCAGTAGTTTCCCTCCCAAACATGTATCATGCGTTAAGTACATGAATAAAATAACAGAGTTGTTGCTCTACGTCCCAACAATTTGCTTTTCATCCTCTTACCCTTTACAAAAATATCTCGAAGTTTCTATGATGTATAATCGACATAAGAGATGTTTAGAATTCAAAAACCTGGGATAATTAATTAGAATTTCATGAAGTACGCTAGCTAAGGCCTTAATGCTATGTGCTATATTACTGTTTTACCATAAACTCATATTTCGTCCACCAAAAAGAGCTTTCGCCACATTAATTTTGTATGATTAATACTGCTACTGCATACCGCACAATGTTCGCCAACAATACAACCACCATCTACAAAAACCATCCACCAACACCATACCTATAGTACGTATGTATGAGCCGTTCCGCCAAAATTAAATTCATCAGTCAAATTATGTCAAATAATTGTTTAATCGTGGGGAAATGAAATGGATACAGAAAGATTCGCAAAGCCGGGAGCTTTGCGATAATCTCATTTTACGCGCACTTCTAAATTGGGCCGTTTTCGTATTGTATTGTGCGGATATATATCGTCCGCTTTCCGCTTTTCGTACGCGTTTCTCCTCTTTTTTTCTTTCAACCTACTCCCATTTAAATAATTTGAGGCGAAATAATTTTGCGAAGCCGTTTTTTACGTTATTCGGTTTCTGTACGTTTTCCTCGGGTACGACCATAAGTATTTTTGCTATTGCCTTGTTATATTGAATATTTCCAGTATTGTCTTTTATTCTTTATACATTATAAACGTTATTATTATAGGAGTAACAATAGCGAAACACAGACTTTGAAAAAAACATTAAATTTAAAGAATTTACCATTCTTTCTATTACTGGAACATTAAGCACGCGGTTTTCGTGTGGTCGTACAATATAATTTCTTTACCAAAACTTCCCAGTATTTTGTTAATAACAGAACATACTTCCGTTTTTACTTGATATATTCATTGAACTTAAATCCAAAGTTTTGTCAAGGTGCGGCAAATCTTTCAAACTGGCAAATCGCTTGAAAAATGGAATTGAGCCTAGAACATTTTCCCACAATAACTATATCTATATCTTAGCAACATCTCGTCGAATTGGTTTCTGTTTTCGGTAATAAAGCACCACATCAGTTGAAAATTTGTCGCTGACAGTACGAATTTGAAGGTGGAAGCTTCAACGACGGTACTAGGGCAGAACGGTCAAAGACAGCAGTTACTCAAGAAAAATATCACTGCTGCGAGCCAGTTCATCAAGGAATATTGACATGTAAGATATCAGGATTGGGACACCCTTAGACCTCAATCCAAAAGATGCTCAATAATAAATTGGTTTTGAGAGGATTAGGTTCCCGTTGGATCCCACATCTTTCAGCTGAAGAACAAAAGGCGACTCGCTTTAATTAGTCTTGAAAAGCTTCGGGCAGATTCAACAACGGAAGCTCAAAAACATTTATACTATCGTAAATGGCGAAAAATCATAAATTTATTTCTGTGAAGCCGATGCCAGAAGTCAATTCGCTGTCGAAGAAAATGGTCGCAGCTTTTTTCTCAATTTCGCGCCATGTTACTATAATTTCTTTAAAAGAGCGGTTAATACATATTAAGCGGGAGTCATTGTTCTTCTCCGAAAAGCCAACCGACGCGCTGACAAATCATCCTCCACCATGAAAATACGATTTCACATAAAGCTCAAAAAACCATATTCCACAGAGCCCTAAACTTAGCTCCAACGACTTTTTTACATTCCCTAAAATCAAGAATGGGCTGGGTGGTTGATGGTTCCAGTCGCCGTAACAGCCAATTGATGCTTTTAAAACGGGAATTTTGACTATTCCAACTGATGATTGGCATAACTGCTTTAACAAACGGTTTGAACAAACGAAAAAGTGTAAAGGAGCAAAACTATTAATATGAACACGTATGGAATCAGTTTGTGTATTAAAAATTATAGCAAAAATTGTTAACAAAATCTGCTCATCTATTCTATGCAGTTGTTAGCTTATTCAGAATCAATTTTAGTTAGCATCCAAGTACGTATATTATGTATTCATTATTAGAAACCATAAGAGCGATACTACATCATAATCATTTTCAAATATCGGCTCAGAAATATAGACAAGCATAGAAGATAATCATAAAATATTGGTCAATAAGAAGATGAAATATTACGAAACGGAATAGGTTTAGTAATTTCAAACCGAAATATGAGATATGGGACGACTGGTCATATTACGTATAAAGCGAAATGGGACGAATTATAAAACGAGAAATAACAATGCTAACTAATTATTAATGCTGAATGAATTGATAAAGTTGAACAGAAAATATCATCATTTCTAAGGCAGCATGGTTTAACTCCTTTTGATTTATGGAATCATTTTCTATTAGTTGTAAAACTTTGTTCAATATCTCTGGGCTAAATCAACAATCCACTTACCACTCTCACTCTTACACTCTGCAGATCTTACATTAGACTGTTATATATATGTAAAGTTTAACACAGCGAAAGTCAATCTTAGAAATAAACCTAAATTCGTATTTTTTTCCTTTATTTCAATACTATAGCTCACTAATGCCATTATATAACAAATTACCTTTCCAAATTTCTCCGTAGCGCCTTACGCAATTGTTCCTTTTTTGTCAACTGCATCTTAATTATCGTTAACAACACCACTAATTTACTAATTTAATCTATCTGTACGTAGAGATTTATGTTTTCAGCAAGCAACATTTAAAAATTCACTTATTTCTAGGAAATCGGAAGTATAATTTTACATATAACCGGCTAAAGTTTTGTTTCAAAGAACGCATGAAAAAAATATGTTCATATATATTGGACAAGTGATAAATATTGCTTATAAAAGTCAAGGTCTAATAAAACAAAACTAATCTAAAAAGTTGTCATGATCGTATGGTGTGTCCTTGTTTGAATATTGTCATTTACTGGCCAAAAATTAAAACAATATCTACTTCTTTGTTTGCATAAACTTAAGGTTAATATGTTGTCAGTTCATTTCACCCGTTTGTTAATTCCCAAACATTTCCGTTTGCGTTCTCTCTCATATCCCGCTCAGATCTAGTTTATTTTGCCATATATATGGCAGATATTAACGGAGTACATGCGTAACCTCTGCCTTGGATATTTCATCCCCGAGAAATGTTTTTCACATCATCATTCCGTCATATACGTCTACTCCTCGACGCACTTGGACTTTGTATTTTGCTCCTTTATACGCCATATTTCTGGACGGGGCAAATTACTATAGCTTTTCATCTGTCACTCAGATAGGAAAAATGCGCTCAGTTAATCTTTATTAGCTCGGACGTAGCACTGAAAGAATCGGTCAAGCAAAATAATGTCCAACGACTACTTCATCCAGGTTTCATTGTACTACATAAATTGCAATATAAATCAATGTGATGGGTGAGGATGGAGATTATACGGAGTAATATACGTGGATATGTTATAATGTTGAAGGTACACGCATACCTACTTCGTTTCTTTTTTGCTAATCGATCCATTAATAAAAACTATAGACGCAAAGCACGTGTTATCTATCAATGTATTCGGAATTTAATAAATGCATAAATTTTATTAATAGTAATTTATTGGGTAGTTATCCATGGTTATACGGAGAATTTATAGTTCATTTATGTATAATACTCGCAATAAAATCGGGTATATATTATTAGAATAAATATAGAATTGGTTAAATTGTAGGGCAAAATAATAGGCTTTGCGGTTGTAAACAGCTACTCCAATACTAAATCCACCACTTGCGTGATTCGTACCGGATACAAAATATTGTATTAGCAGGGAAACTAAAAGAGATATTTGGAACTGATTATGGTAATAAATCAATGTTTACAGAATGTTGCAGAAAGACGTTTTGGAACGTATAAAGACTATATTTTAGATTAATAACATGAGTTGTCCATTAACAAAATAATCATAATTCTTGCTATGTTAAGAATAAATTATCATTTGAATCGACAACGTCACGCTTGTGTGTTAAGATTATGACCTAAAAAATTGAAACATCACAGAGTCAGAAAATGTGATTAATTCTTGTTACTATAATTTGAGTAAATTCAACGAGGAAGGCTGTGTAGCGTAAAAAATTGTTTTGTTAACATGTGCCTATTATTCCAGCAACAAGAAACCATTGATTACACGAGAATAATAATCGCATAAATCGTATTTCTATTCACTTCAACATAAGAAGTATTAAGTGCACTAATATTCAACACAAAAATCTGTTGATAGTCGAATCTCCTACCGCCTTTACAATTTCAACGCGAATTGCTTGATTTTATAGAACTTAAGCAGCAAATTTCTAAAGGTGTTACATATAATTCCAACACACATAAAAAGCAGCAGTGATTTACAATACATATATACAAAGCTTGCATAGATTTCTTCGTTCGGTTCTGAATGGAAAGCTCTTCATTTTAGAATGGTCAATCATTTAAAAGAAATCCATTTGGCAATACTGTACATGCATACTTACTACTGCAGTAGCAATACTTCCAAAATTTCAATTTCGAAAACATTTTACTCGCCAGATGGGTCAGATGGGTCAATTTTACGTCATAATTTCTACACATCACGCGAGATATGATTTGTTCTTCTTGTGATGATTTGACGATTTTATGATTGTTCGTTTTTGGTGCAAAGAAAGGGTCGTGAGTTTAGTTTATATATTAATTAAATTGGGCGAGAATAGGAAACTTACTGAAAGGGATGCAGGAAAACATAACCAATAATAACAATTGAAAGATTATAATTAATAAAAAAATGCCGGTCAAATGGACTGAGACAGATCGTAGATATAACAATACTTTAGATATAAACGAAATTGCCAAAAGTATATGGTTTAGGCTAAATAATCTGAAGGACGACTATCTGACACAGCTAAAGTTCAGAGCGAAGTCAAAAAGTCAACAAAACCGAAATGTTAAAATTGACCTCATTAATACGATTAAAGTTACTATATATTAATGTAAAAATATACAAGCTCATATTAAATCTTATTACTAGTTACACAAAAGTAATTGGCGACGTTACACGTCTTCAGGATCAAGGAACCTTCTTGGTGGAGATGATTAAAATATATAAATGTGAACGAATATATCAAAAAAAAAATATCTCTTCAAAATGAAAGTGATTACTTGTACAATAGTTAATTTTCTAAGCCCACATCTTAATTGTCGTTGCCTAGATTTCCTTTGGCAATTTAACCAAATCACTAACATGGCAGGCAAACAGAAACTATATAAATTATATAATTTTAAATAATCAGCAAAGTAAAAGTAAGCAATACTGAAGATAAATACTTTCTCAATAAGTATATCCTTACAACAATATGTTAAAATAACTAACCAAACCCATTTTTATAGTGTTACTATAAATGAACAATTCTGTGTTAAAATAGTTTAGAATTTTTAGGTACCAAAACAGTATTCGTGTTACTTGGTTGAATTTTGTTTTAAGAAACGCGGTTCATCGACATCCCATCTTCACAACCAGTAAAATAAATTTAATTAAGCAGATTTCTTTTTTCACGGCGAAATTTGCATAAATGTAAATAGTAATCAAACCGTTTTCGATTCCAATCGCGTTTAAAATATGATTATTTATTCAAGCCCCTCATGTACATAATTAACCGCGCTTCTCCCTCTGCGTCATTCTCAGATTAGGGTAATTAAAGTCATCTGAAGGAAGTTGGTGGCGCGCTGGGATTATAAATAACAGCGCGCGGCGTTCGCTAGTGGGGATACTTTTAATATTTGATGAGGTATGTTTATGCTCATAAATTTGTACTTCCTTGCGAGGAAGCTCGTCGTAGATCATTTGTAATGTTGGCCCAAACAGGAATCATGTTTAGTTTACTCTCCTTTAAGGCAGGATGAAAGGACTTCGATTATATTTTCCTGGCGCAACCGTTCTTCTCAATGCGAATATACATGGCGGAGGACTTAATTTAACCAGTTGACCGATATTTTTTTCAATATTTCACAACCTACTTGCGATTACAATTATGAAGGACGACATGGTGAAAGGGATCTCAAAGCATTTAGGCCACGATAGACTGGATTCATACTGGAGAACTCTTTGTCCAAAGTGATCGCTTGGCTGGTGGCAGGGAGTAACTGCTTCTGATCCAACATGGCTTTTGTAATTAACGCCAGCGCGATACACTTGCAGAAGGAGCGTTCCCCCGCCTCATCTTTAGTTTGCATGACACATCATGATTAATCCCATCCTACAGAGATAATTTCTTAGCTTAAAATATTCAGTCGCAAACCCAACAACCACCCGAAGGTCCTTTCTGAACAGATTCAGCTATCATAATACTGTTTATGGTCGAGTGAAGAATTCTGGGCCGTGAGCTGTTATGCCCGAACTTTTCCTAGCCACTCTGTTTGCTTTTTCATCGCCCGGATTTCTATTGTGGCCTTTCAGCAATATTACGTTTATGTGAGCTGCTTCAGAGATTAAGGATAAAAAATAAGGAGAAATACAGCTTTATAGCAGTGTACTGGCAAGTTCGGTATTGTTGTTCGATTTAATGCTGATAATATTTGTTTGCTGTAAGTAAACAGGTTGACGTTCCTGCCTACATTTTTACATGTGCAGAGACAAAGCCAACACTGAGATTTCCTCCTAACAAAGAGCGATTTCCGTCTCTAGCGGCTATGGTTCTTTTAATTGTGAGCCGTCTACGAATAAGTTGCCTTCATCGCTGGCAGTGTTTTGAGATGTAAAGTTTGTCGAAAACGAAACTAGGTTGAACGTTATATACCCCGGCTTCTAGGATCGGTAAGTCTATTCAAAAAAGGGGGGTAAAGGTTAGATTACTGTATGAGGTGGTTCTTGACCTGTCCCACTGTGATCTTTTCAGATTTATTCTGGTTCCTCTCTCATTAGATCAACTACGTTAGCTTTGCTTTCTTCTTCTTATAAATTAACATTATTGCTAAATCCAATCCAAATTTTAGGGATGGGACACAATATGTGGTTAGCCTGAAGCTTGAGCGAAGATTTGCTAAACTGTTTGTATGCACATTGCATACCGATTTTCTCATTCTGGAACTTTAGATACGGTAATAGCAAACTAGCAATTAGGCAAGAGTTTGAAAAATCCGATTCTTCATATTGTTATCATCAACATGTGATCACGTGTACCATTTATTCAAACTTAAATTTATTTGTGATATTGTTACGCTTCTACCCAAACGGAAATCCCAACACATGTAAGATTCTGTTCGAAAATTACTGTTTACAACGAAAAGCGAATCGGTTTCTTCAGATAAGAACGAGACCTCGTTCTACAACGCCGAATTTATTAGCGGGAGTTATCAGATTCAGACTGAAAAACAAATGAAATTAAATGGGAAATAAAACCGACTTGAGATTAAAATTCATTCCGAAGAAGATAAATTTCGAGATTAAAATGGATCGACCGCCGTAACCAGCGGAAGAACTTATGTAAGGCAGTTAAGTGGAATAAATTTGTGTACTGACAATATTGACTTTTAAACAAGGCGATGACTACGCTAATTTTTTCGTTAACTTTAGGAATACCAACTTCTTCGTTACATTGTTCTTGGAAATTCGGAGATAACAAAATTTCCTTTATATTTAATGCGTACACAGATTTAATTAAGTGTAGTTTTAATCTCTTTATTTGACTTGACAAAGATACAAAAAAATTTCCATTTTCATTTCGAAAACCCCGTTTAGCGGCTTACAATTAAAGGTGTCATCAGAAACAAATGTTAATACAATTGTTTGAATCTATTAATTCTGTGCCTAGTGAAATTAAACGAAATGGGTTAATAAACAACGGAAACGTGTTCAATTCAGAAGAAAATCCCTTCAATTCGAAATGTGCTGTTGTTCTGACGAAGGCTCGAACCCTCTCTTATTGTTATATGAAGGAAATTAAGATCCAAATCTTTTCTATATAATGCGCTATATCTAGACAAATGTACCTCTTTAGTCAAATATTTAGTAGTAAAACATCTCAAAAAGTGGTGTGTGTGTTACAGATTTTTTTGGGTATTTTATATCAATTGCCCGCATGAAGATACGAATCTAGAACAATTTTTCTAGTAACATTTTTGCTGTTAATTTGTAGTTAACAATATTGTAAAATGAATTAATTTTGAATTAAAATACTCATATATAAAAACGAACAGTCGACCATAAGAAAAAATAGTGTGTAGCATGAGGAAATGTCAGAAATAATCAATGTCAGACAATAGTGAAAAGGAGACGGTCCCTATCTTTTTGAGTACGTCATGTAACCTTTTTAAGCAACGATCCACAACTTTCTTCAAAAAATGCAATGTAGGTTATTGTAACTTATCATTTAGACAATGTTCAATTATTTTCGTCGAAAAATATTTCCTGTTTCTAAGAAATTCGAATTTGACATCGATTAAGCCAATGTTAAAGATAAAATGGTGCTGAATTTGCTTTAATTGATCATTACTTATAGTTTATTCACAACGATGTGCCGAATTTTACTTACAGGGTGTAAAAAGTGTTACAAACCAATAGGTCGATTGTATGTGCCAAAATATGCAGAAAAGCCTTAATGAACGTGGATCCACAAATCGACGTATTCAGACTCACGCGACTCAAAATGACCTTTCCATTTAATAGCAACCGCGACATCTCTACCGCAAGGAGCTTGGAGTTCTTTCGAACATCTCTGCATTGGATTGGGTTCGGTGGCATTTACCTCAAAATCATTCGCAGATATAGGGTTTTAAGGTTTTCGAGTATTTCCAAATAGAGAAATAAAGAAACTTTGAATTAGACGATTTTTATCCAAAAGCTCCGTATCGATATTCTCTAACGGCAACCGAAAAATGTGCCAAAACACTGTGTTGCAACCACATTTGTTGCCTTTGGCAAAGGCAACCCATTGTGTTCTGCGTGAAAGTGTGAGCAACCAGCGGCTGTTAATAGCTTTGGTAAAAGAACCAGCAGACATTATTGTGAATGAAAGAAAAGATATGCGAAAAATATACATGTGTTACAAAAGGAATAGTCCTACGTAACTCCAAAATTATCCATACATGGACCTATGTTCATTAAGACCTTGCATACTTTATACCATATTATCCCTCTCAAGGTTTGTGACACTTATTTTAACACACTGTATAAGCACTGCGAGAAATTGACACAATTCCGATCTAATGGTCTAGGTAGTTTCAACATATTCTAAATCATTAACACCAATGAAACAAATTTATTCTGTGTGGATGTTGGAAACCAGCGCAAATGAAAATTTATTGTTGGATTATACAAAAATTACAACTATGCAGCAGCATCCTGCACGAAAAGTAAAATCGGTAAAATCGGTGTGATATGCATACAATACTAAAATAGACCACAGGAGACTTTAATCGCGTTCAAACCTCGGTTTAGTTAGTACAATGGAATCTTGATATTAACAAATGTTTCAGTAATTGTGATGTATGAGATGGGGAAAGAGCATTTTCTTGACAGCTCACTCGTAGCTGAAATAAAGTGTTATAAATGGTGCATTCTACAACGAGCTAGTTTATAAAAAAAACTACCGAGGCGAGCAAAGAACACAGAATGCGTTTGATATATTCGTTCATTCTTCCTGACTTACTTTACTGCTCTGAGGGTTTTAAGAGTAAATATACGCTTTCTTTTATTCAAGATAGGTGATCACTTCGTTATTATTTAATGCAGCCAAGGAAATGAATGCTAAAACTAAGGGTTTCAAGAGTAGATAGTCGCTTTCTTTTATTTAAGATAGGTGATCACTTCATTATTATTTAATGCAACCAAGGAAATGAATGCTAAAACTAAGGGTTTCAAAAGTAGATATTCGCTTTCTTTTATTTAAAATAGGTGATCACTTCGTTATTATTTAATGCAACCAAGGAAACGAATGCTTTGCCATTTCATAGGTATTTTTTGAATATTTATTTAACAAAATACGTTCAACGTGATCTACTCTCAATAGCATAACATTACAAAGATTTGTATGGATATACCAGACAAAACAAGTATATTTTTAATTAAACGATCTCATTATCCTTAGTCGGCAAAATAACTTCGACAAACAGCCAAGATCTACTTAATTTGATTGTTTACTCTGCAAACTGGATTTCATTATTGCTCAGTAAACATTCCTCGATATCTCTCTGGACAAATTTAAACGTATAAAAATATAAACGATGCTATAAGGTTAATTGGGAAGGCTTTTTATGGTCGATTCTCATCTAAACCAGCGTTATTTGTTTGTTCGATACTTGTGGAATACAAACTCAAATTATATTGCTTTCGAGGTATGCTTAAATAACCAATGAAGTAGAAAAAGTCTGGATTCTCACAATTCTTTATAAGGAAACGGAGGAAATTGCTATCGGTTTACAGGCACATCTTCAGGCAAATTCACAATTAACCCATCCATCAGTTTTAATTAACTTTCTGTGTGTTAAAAGTTACATAAAATTAGGTAAATATATTTATTTCTATCTGCTATCTAAGATCTTCACGAAACTTAATAAGACAGTTCTATAAATAAAACTTAATAACAGTAGACAATCACAAACACATTAAAAATTGCAATAGTGAATAATAAAAAATATTGTAAAAACCTCTTTGTTGAAAAGTAGGTGTTGCTTCAAATTATAATTGAATATTTAGTGTATTAAAATGCCGAAGAATTTCCAAACATTCAAGGTCATTCAAGTAACTACCCTTGTTAACTACGCATGAAATTGGGAAATTTTCGTCCGCCTTAAATTCACAACGAGTTAATACGATATGTTGAGCGAAGTGTGAAAAACCTTGTGGGTTCGGTTGTAAACACCTCACATGTTTCTTTACTGGTACATCAGTATTTCTGTAGATTCTACAGAATTACATTGATAACACCCAAAGTAAAAGTGATATTTAGTGCTAAACGCAAGTTTCGCATTTAGTGGAATCTGGTGTTAGTATTGTTTAGTTACCATGAAAACAGAAAGATATTTCTGTTTTTAACTATTAATTCAAAACTTTAAGGTAAGTAGCTGCTTACGAAATTAAGTATTTAGAGGTATATATGATTTATAAATGAAGTCAAGGATAACATTTTAGAGTGCTAAGAAAGGTACAGAAGAGCTTTTACGAACGATTACGCAAATAACAGGGAAAGAAAGAAATTTCGAGCTGTTTTCGATTGTAGATAGATAAATAGCAGGTGGCTATTATCGGCACCGTTACAGCAAAATTCAGAGGGGACAAACTTAGACTAAAACAAATTATCATCAGAATAACTACTTATGAAGTAAGTTGCAAGAAGTAACTCGTTAGGTGCATAAATGTTGTCTATTTACACACAGTAATAACGCAGATTTTTCCATTCAAACTATTAAAAACTCGCTAAATATGACAAACAATAAAAATTCTAGGTATACTGTAAATAAACAGACACTATATATACTTTTAATAAACATTTAATAGCTCTAAATGAATAACACTTTCATATTTTCACTACACAAAAGATTGAGCAAACAAAAATTTAGGGTTTCTTCGTTTCTGACCAAAGACATTGATAACCCCCTCTATAAACCGGTCTTATGTTCTTTCTTCACTTAATAGACATAACCCGCACAATAGACTTTCTTCCATCGCCGATCTCAGTTTCATTCTCCTTAAGGTACCGAACGAGCGCTGTACTAAAGAACATGTTAATGTTGACGTAGCTAGATATAATTGAAATGCGTTTTTATAGCAGGAAAAAAATACATCTATTCGTTTGGAATTATTTCATCAAAATCCAGAATTTCTGGTATTTCTTTACATTCCCAAATGTTCACTCATGTTAAATACTCTGCTTCCAAATGTTCGATATTGAACACCTTTCGAAATGAGCAATGGAAGCAATGGAAAACGCAATAGTTTGATGTTGGGAGGACTACAATTCCAAAGAAGTTAGCAAGAAATCCAGGGAGGGATTGAAAATACTTATTCTAAAATATTGGTCAATAGTCTATGGCACAACATTTACTTTATAAGACTAAGGTCCTGTTAACCTTGGAACTTTAATTTCAATATCAAACTCCGCCGCTAACTGTGGTCTTCTTAAAGATACTTGCAAAAATCATCTCTTGTCTTTCTATTTAAAAAGAAAAATTGTTTCACATGTTTAAATTTGGTAAAATGGTAGTATTAACTACTAAACACCCTATATATTTCGAGGGCGTTCTAATACCATGTTTCGATAGGGGCAACTATGCAATATCACCTCATAAATATTATCGCTGGAGTATATTCTATTTTGGATTTTTTGAAGGAAGTAGATATGGCAATTGTGCACGGAATTATGAATATCTCGACATCCAATAGCAATGGACGTATTATGTTAGTTTATTTGTAAAAGGAGAAACTAAGAATGTAATAATATACAGGCTGTTCTATTTAAAATAATGAGGTAGATAGCCGGTTCGCAACTTAGCGATTACTCTGTATGTACTGACGTATTTTTGGAGAAATCCCATATGAGGTCTTAAAAATTGAAGCTTCCTAACAGGTGTAACTCGTCGATTCCAGAAGGTTGGAATACCTGCATATGCAACAAATCCAAAAAGCAATGATTCAGGGACGGCTCATTAAGGAATATCTCAACGGTCGTTTTAGTGAGTTGACAAGTAAGCAGCAACACTAACACACTGCCATATGTTTACCGGATAACAACTATGTACGTCAGAGCTCCAGTGAGAAATCTGAGGTAGTCAACTAACTAAGGCCATTCATATGTTATTCTGCTCCAGTGCTGTTTAATACCCATTTTTTACAACAATTTGGTAGAATTAGTGAGTAAAACCTAATGAATACATTATTTAATTAAAAGCATTGTTGATTTCATCGGATAAAATTATAAATTAGCTTCCTTGAGTTCTTCCAATATTTGATATCAACACAACTATAATTAGCAACACAAACTTCAGTTATTTTTTTATTGAGTTATGTATGGAGTGCCTATGCTGTTGTTCAGTCCCATAGATATATACACATATAGAGTATTTCAAAAATATTGGAAAGTAGAAGGTCATAATAAGAAAAATAAACCAATACGTTCAAGACCTAGTCCCAACCATTACTGACAGAGTTAATGGTAGTTAAAATTTCTCCATTCAAAAATATTTAAGTCAATAACGGCACAATATTTATCACAAATTGGAAACAAGAAAATAATTATCACTGCGCAGCTACAAGGCGGATTTGAACCGATTACAAGCTAGAGTAACAAGGGTAACAAGTTCGACTGAACTGTAAACTTTTCATATATGTATGGTTAAAAATACAAGCCACTATGCCTCTCTGAAAAACATTCTTCTCTGACCTTTTATATCCCTCTTAAACACATTGTGTTCTGCTTCAAAGCTCTTTTTCTGGCATACTGGAATTGTAAAGCCGGTTTCATTAAGGATACAGTTGATATTTTTCAATTTCCTTATTACCAACTTTGTTTACCATATAAATATTGTTATTGTCTTGAAAAATACTACAGAAATACCAAATATAATTCCGGCTATTTACTTATTTTAAAACAACAAGCATCAATCAAAACAAGGGAAACGTCCAGTATTGTCTCCAATACATTTAATTCCTCTTAAAACTAAATTCACTGAAACCTTCCATTTATTTAACGAACGGAGGCAATTCATCGGAAACAATTTCCTCCATTTCATCTTTCCACTTGTAAAGAAGACGAGAAGGTGTTGATTAAAGAGATTTGAGTATCAATCACATTCAATAAATTTCACACCTATTGTACTTCTTTCGGCGTCTTTCGTTCATTCTATCCGCAAAACCGTCCCCCTTGCTTTCACGTCGACATAAATTTAAATCTGCTTTGACCAAGTAATTGCATTGTATAAATTCTAAGCAGCCCTTCTGTGATGCTCCGTTCGACCCTAAAAAGTATTTCCGTTTCGTTTCGTTATCTCTTTCTAGCGTCATTCGCTCCTTGAACGTCTACAGGGCGTGTCACGTTAAGTTAAATCGATTCATATGAGAGAATCTATTGCTAATAGGGTTTCCAAAATTCGCCCGTTGCTTAGTTATGGAAGTTAGATTTTTATCCCACGTTTCCAAGCGACTACGAATTTTTAGAATATGTACAAAGCATAGAATCCTCATATATTACATTATGCAACAGCTAAATAAAAATTATTTTCTTTCGTTTCCAGTGAACTGTACAGATGCGATGTAGTTCGAAATGTAAAAGCATCTCTTGTACCTTCAAATTAGTAAGTGAACGTGGAAATTGATTCAAAGTTTAAATAGAGAAGAACCTGCGATAACAGCGCCGAAAATTACATATTATTTAAGAGTCTATTACCGATATAATGAAAAAGAAAATAGATTGTGTAAAATTCCAAATAGTACAAACGATGGGGATGTTAAAAGGTGTATATAGAGAACTACATAAATATTCTCTAGAACTAGTACAGCAAAATATCTTACTGAACAAGAGCAGCGAGAGTGAAATGGATGCTTTAACAATGTAACGCTCAGGTTATTTGAAGTTTCGTGGAAGCAAAACAGTTTCTATAGCCATTGATTCTTATTTCAGCTTTGTGAGCAGATAACATTACTAATAGTGATAATGAAGATAATTCACCTTCGTTGGCCTATGTTGTACCAAAGCTAGATAATACGATAGATCTATCCGTCTCTACCAAATGGGTTTTCTTTACTGTACTATTGATTGTCGGATGCGTAATTTAAACAGAATAAAATAGAAAATATCTTTGCATAAAAAATACTCATTACAAAACCGATTAAATTTTTTTATATAGGGAAATTGTAAGGTTGGCGTGAAATTGGTACCTCAAGAATTTGAGCAGGACGTAAATACGTAATGGTGGGATTACAATTTATGAAATATGGTTCAGCTTTCTCTTATAGCATGTTTCTGGGATCACATTAAATAAAATGTATACGCCGCCGATTGGTCAGCTTTAACCTAAATAGCAATTTAAGAAACTTATACAAGGTTAACTCCAAGAACTGGTATAAATACATTTTGCTCGTCTACTTAAAGTCTTTGAATATGCTAACTCTCAGTTAACACTAAGTCATTAAGTACGCTAACATAATAGTGTCAGAGCGATATTTTTTCTAAGCCTTTTTCAACTCTGGAGAGGCTTATATAGCTGAGACCTTTTCTTGCGGCTCCCTTCACACTGTTCTCAGGATTTGGATTTTGTTCGGTAAACATATCTCCACCAAACGACGGTACCGGGAAAACGACAACATAGGTACTCTTCACCTAGAATTCTGACCAGAGGGGAAATAAATTTAGTTGGTTTTAAAAATAATTTCCCAAATTAAATATCATTTTTTAACGACTCACCAAGTTCGCTAGTGAATGTGTACATTTAACGATTGGCGATACATACAAATGTCGTGCTTATCGCCAGCTAAATACATCCTCTCTCTAACACAAATCGATCGAAAAGGCTTCGATTGCATTGACGCCTCTTCCCTAATCTGCACTTGATCGCGTTTGTTCACTGTCAACCACAGATAACTACTACACTTCACCTTAATATTATAGACTGCAACACTCTACTGCGGTTCACGATCTAGCCTCTGAGTGTCTGAGTTTAATTTCAAATTCAAATTTGAATCAAGTTCATTCATTTGAAAGAATGCGAGCTTTCTTATTTTAATTTATTCAATGCCGAAATAAAATCTAGTTGACTTAACTTTTAACTTTTACTCACCACGTCAAGTGTCAAACAGTGATGAGATGATTCAGCCCAGATGATGCCCCGAAAAAAATAACAACGATCGTGAAAGTCTACACCGGCTTCTACACTAACGTACCATTAAACAACGTTTAGGATAAGGAAATGTTCCTTGCTAAATCAAAAGAATCGCCATATTCATTCAGCGTTATATTAAGGTGCATTTTTGTTTGGGAACAAACTTAACCAGTTTTATAATATGATAGCTTCGGACAAGGTTAGCCTATGTAAATTTGGTATAAATAAGTACCTTAATTCTTAAAGAAATTCTTAAAGAAATTCTAGCCATAATTCATGCATCGACAATAAACCTATGAACGATCTCGGAGATTTTTTGATAAGCTTGACATGACACAAGGTAAACTGTCCAGCAGGTATATTTGAAATTCTTTAAATCCAAGTACTTCATGGAAAGTTAATTATGGTACAGTGTTGGTTTTTCAAAACCATAACAGTTACTGTTACTTGTAAGTACGCGCCTACAAAAAAGAGAATTTTCCAATACGTTCCTTTATTTTTATTACATATTTTTATTACATACATACATACATTTATTAATTATGAAGCAAAAAAAAATTTTGAAGTAAAGACTTTTCTGAATCCCATCACATAACTATGAATACCAAGCTCAAAAAACGAGAATAATGGGCTTCGTTTACACTTTCGTCAAATTATTCTGATACCGAATATATATACAAAATACCACTTATTTCTTTGACAGAAACGATGTTTCCTTCGAAAAAATTTGACTCAAAATTCAAGATGCGGTTACTACCTATCCATGTCTTTTCAACATCGTAGTTATTTATTAGAATTATCTGATATATCTGATCGATTCAAGAACACGACGTGCCCGGTATACACCTAAGTACATAAAATTATATATCGTCAGCGACCCTCACAGAGATACTATACACGATCCCTTCTTCAGCCGTCGCCATCGGCATATATTTTATCAACGCTTTTTCATTTTCTTCTCCTTCGGGGCAAGTCGGTAAGTGAGAAGTATCCCGCCATTATATTTTTCCTTCTATACAGGACTTATTGTCAGATCCGCTTCCACTTCTGTAATTTTTTGCTTATTTCCTCGAAAACGCACAAAAAGAAGGCTTGGCGTACTACCCGTGTACTCCCGTTTTATGTGCAAATCTTGCAGATTTTCGGATGGGAAATTTATTCGATGATTCGATGTTGCGTCTCGTGGATCTAGCTGAAAAAACGAGCTATTATGTTTTGGAGCGATTGCCAGTTACTTAGGGGTACATATTTTAGAAGCGAATGTTTTCGGCTGCGGTTTCCGGATTTTATTTAGTAATGGAAAAAAGATAATGGCGTTTTGGGCGTAGTAAAAGAGAAAAGTACTGCATCTTTAATGGAGTATACAATTAGTTTTGTTTCAAGGACTTTTTTTATTCTGAATAATAATGTTTTTATCATAATTATGCGACTTTCTTAGTTTTCGATTGTGTAAAACGTTTTTAAACCAAGTAAATCTTCTTTAGAACAACATTCGGAAAAGACGAAAGAATAAATTAATTTAAATAGTGAACTAGGTGTTATTGGTGTTTTACTTGACAAAATAGAAACACGTAGTATGTAGCCTAATAACAAAAAAGGATACAATTCTTTTAAATAATAAATATATACCAATGTTATAACAAGAGCAGAAAGTGTTTTCTAAATGAATTAGTTAATTTTTCACGGTATGTAGGGTCGGGAGTATCTTCTCTTTTGGCAGTCTAAATAAAAAGCACCAGTATATAATGACGAATTGAAAAAAAAATTAATCTCAAACATTGACGTTGAGCTAACTCTCTATGGTAACAGATACTCAAAAGCTCGCGTTTGTTTGAAATAAAACTTGACTACTTCAGTCTTGGAAGTAGGACAAATGCGTGTTTACTCAATGGCAATTTGAACTAAATAGAAGGATTTTCGCTTTTGCTCACGATAGCATTTGCCAATTCATTGCCAATGGCAGGAGACGAGTTCTTTATCGACTTCACCATGGTTTTTATTTTATTGAATTGGAATAACATTATCTAACAAAACGCCAGGGACAGGGAGAGAAAAAGACGACGCTATATAAGGCTGGGGAAGCCGAAACGGAGACTTATAGGGCTTAACACTGCCATAAGTCGATCGGGTGGACTCCGGACTCTCCACAAGAGCTACCTTCGATGCAGTAATTTTAACACAAAAGTGTATTATTTTGAATAGCATTTAGTAACTGTTATGACAGCAAATTAGAGAGAAATATAAAATGAAGGCATGATCTAAGGTGGGTGACTCATATATTTCCGATCGTTGCTATCAATTGATGATAATGTAGTCGTATGCAGATCTAATGGGCCAAGGAACGTTCGTCAAGAAAAGGGTTTTCAATACAATTGGTATAGAAAAGTTCTATTTTAATGAAGAGGATTGATTGGATATTAGCTTATCACGATGATGATCCTATTAGTGCTTTTTATATATTTACGGTCCTCTTCCTTCTCATACCTTCTTATTTTGAAGATTACTTTTAAGTAGAATTTATAAATAATTTTCTTCAACATCTTTTAATATTTATTTTCTTGTTTATCTCGTTGTTACAGGAAAACCGATCCAAGAAGATGATATTTTTATGGCCGGTCCAGCGATAACCGTGTACGATGTTAACATTGTGAATTTTGACTACTAGATTCCATGTTTTTTATGTTTTTACAAAAAACAATGAAGTATATAAATGTTGAAACTTTACTTTTATTTTAAAAAGTTAATAATTTCCTACGTTTCAAGAAAGTTCTTTGTATATTGTAAGATTTGTAATATCAATCAAATATCAAAATAACTCCCATAAAAATCAAACCGGTAAACGTTTACCAACTTTCCATAATTCTTCTGGGTTTTAATTTAAGAACTCATACGGATAAGGGAGAATTTTGAAGTGTCACTTGCATACATTGCTTTACAAGAACATGTAAAATACGCAGTAGCATCTTGTGTACACAACAGAGAATTTCATGCGAAAATTTGGTATTCCCATCTTGAATGGAAATATGTTTTATGGCATCAACGCGGAAGAAACTTCACAAACACGAAGAGCTGCGTGAATATTTCGGCATTGATTTTCATATTATCATATTTCGTTATCCGATATTCTCTGATGAAACAAAATATTCTTATCGAACAATCGGATTATACGCATTCGAAAAGCAAACCGGGACACGAAAAAGAAAAGGAACCGCAAAAAAAGACTTCCCCGCATTCCATTGATTTAACATTTATGTAGGTGAATGATATTCCCATCTGACCTGATATCAAAAGCATGGGAGAATGGTTGGCTGTGGGAGCGGATTTTTTGCCGACATAAGACACTTTATCATGGAATATTTCGAACAATTGGTTTTCCACAACATTGCTAAGCGTTTTCCGCTCCATAGATTTCTGCTTTTCCTTTTCTCAGGTATCTTAAAGTACCACGTTTCTTCGCCGTAGTCCTACATGTATATTATACTTAAATATGTAGTGTAAAATATGTGTTACATAAACTACTGCTGAAATGTTCCACTTGCGAGCATACGCTTCGTAAAATTCCCCTATAAAACCGAATTATTATCCAAACATATCATGAAAGACAAATGCCTGACACGTGTCTAGTTATATATAAGCAATTTTCCTCTAAAAGGTAAGCGAGAGAGCAACGTTCATGTTATTAAAAAAGTTTTCTACTTTTACGCTACGTTGTTATACATATGTATGGAACTGGCGTTATATGTATGTGCGAATAGAAATACTTATATATTAATAATAAAACTTAGAACACGAAATGTTGCAAATTACGAGCGCAGTGTAATTTTCAAGTTCCTCATTTTGATATAAGTTTTGCGTCAAAGTCTGCATTAGCGACTGTGACTACTATTCTTTAGTCGACGTCTGTTAAAATTTTGGAGAGATTCATCGAGTAGTGTTGTTTTGAGTTTTATTGGAGGCTGTTCTGGAATCATGGAAAAAAAGCAGTGCAAGTGAGCGAGTCGACTTCTTTTTTTATGAAAAAACGTGTGCAGAAATCAAGGGGAAGTTGGCTACTTTGATGACTACTGCTTCATTAATTTAAGCGTGGCCGAACATCCGGTTTTGATGAGGAGCGGCTAAGGCTCACTAAGGTGACTATGAACGGTGTGATAAATAAAATTCATGATTTCACGGCCTAGTGAAAATTAGAGAAATTGCTAATGTGACAAACATGTCAATTGAACGTATGCAAAACATTTTTCACGAAAAACAAGTATGAGGAAGCTATCGGCGAGAAGAGTACCGCGTCCACTAACGATTGATCAAAACCGAAATATAATTTCAAAGCAATGTTTGGATATGTTTAAGCAAAGTACAAGTGAGTTTCTGTGGTGTTATGTGACTGTAGGTGAGACACTACACGCCAGAAACTAAAGATCAGTCGACAGAGTGGGCGTTCCCAGATGAACGTGCACCAAAGAAGACGGACGCGGTTCCATCAGTCGGTGGCGATGATTTTTTTTTGGGATTCGCAAGGCATAATCTCAATTGATTATTTAGAGAAGGGAAAGGCAATTACGGTACAGTACTATGCTGATTTATTGGACCGATCCGGCAGAGGAAAAAATTCTCTATCACCATGATAACGGCTCGGCTCACTTATCGGCAATTTCACAGCAATATTAGTTCAGTTGTGGTACAGATTGCTGTCTCATTCACTGCATTCGCCAGATTTAGTTCCCTGCAAGTTCTTTCTTTTTCCAAACTTGAAGAAGAGGAGAGCGGTCTACAGCAAATAAAGAGATCTTTGTCGAAATAGATCCTATTATTTCGATGGCTTAAAAGAGTTGAAACGTCGGACTAAGTGCATAGAGATTATATCTCGCAGTAAATTTCCTAAATGTGTTGCCCTGTGCAGCATAGGTAATTAACATACCATCCTTGTAATTATCGAATCCACTGAAGCCATATCTAACTTTAAAAGCTGACATTCGTTGCTGTAGAGGCAAAATACTCTTGGTAAGCAAGTTAAAGGTAGTTATCTTATTTTATTTATGAAGTGGGGATGGGTTTTAAATACAAAAGCAATAGACGATAGAATTTGAAAATTTTGACCAAACGAAAACTAATCTAAATTGATTGAGTTATTAAAATGCAGAAAAACATCAAACACCATGAACATAAATGTGTAAATATAGTGTAGGCTCCCATATTGTGGAACCTATTAATTAAATACAAGAAAGTACAAAGAAAATTAAGGAACAGCGTCGATTTCGGAAAATGAGTAGTGAGAATTTATTATTTGAGCCAACAAACTTGTTGATTGTAAAATATCCAAAGATATAAGAATAATATAATTGTTAAATATATATTCTAAACTCCCTTTGACATTTACAAATTATTTGATTTGACATAAAACTCATTAAATAAATTGCAAAATTTTATTTAGACCCCACTTAATTAATTTTTCATATATTTTTTTTATATATTCGTACCTAATCCCTGAAAAAGTAGGCTTTTAATTCTTTAGAGTCTCATTACAATATATGAAACCGAAATCTTTGAACTGTGGAACTGACGAAGAGTGTTGTAATTTTGCCCTAAACAATGTATTTTACATTTTATTTTTTAAATCATGGGCTTTTGAATAACGAAACGAAAAACTTTTTTAATACATGACATGGTGTAATATTTGACCTACTCTAAAAAAACGCATCGAGTACAGTTTATAAAAATTATTCTAAACGAATTTCTTTGCAACATTCTGTAAAAATGTAGACTGTATTTCCCTCAGAAAACTGAAACAACGGGAACTAAATTTTGAAACGATTTCGATGGAAATTTTGTACAAACAGCTGATACGATACACATAAACATTGAAAGCCACATGATTATATAAAATTTGAATCGCGAATCCAGTATATGATGTTCGAGAGATTTGTCGTTAAAGCATCGATATTTCGCAAAAATCTTTAATAAGGCAAATTATCTGCAAAAATAATTTAGACAGACGTGGGAAATACTAACAGCGTCTATAGAAATCAATAGAATGTTTAGATTTGCATCCATGTAATTTATATCGGGAAGCTTTTCCACTGAATTATTCATAAAAGAAATTATTTTCCATGAATCTGCTGCATTTTCTTTCTTCGAAATGCAAAAATTGTGTAAATGTTGTTGTTTTCTCTTTATAGAGCGTCTAATACATAAGCAGAGCTCTACAATTGTTTTCACCAGATAAGTTCTACTGAATTGCTGAAAAATTGCTAATAAGTGCGAGTTTTACTATTAACAAATATGTAAACAGTGTGCCTTTTGTTGGACGCATAATTTCTCACGTCTATGATTTTTTAATGATCTAGTTGGAATTTCTCTAAGTTGGGAAACTGTTGTGTCAAAATCGTGTAGCAAAGTAAAATGAACTATTTCTTGAAATTGTAGAAATGACAGGTTCCCATAAAATATACATAGTAAGTTAAATCTTTCATGCCACTTTGTTTGCAACGCAAAAAATGTGACATGGATTTTTTCTAGATAAGTCACTATATACACTTGTCCCAAATCGATTTGCATTCCACTACTTCATAGTGCAATTTCCAAAATCCTAATAACACAGTCTCATGCAAAAACCTGCAAAATAATCTCTGCACAATTTTTTCGAAAATCGAAAACTGTCAGGTATAATCGGTTAAATAACCGGTTTTATTTAAACGTGGTACGGTTGCCTTCGGTAACGTTCTGCCCGTTGAATATTTCCTTCATTAGCGAGATAAAAGAGTGGTGTATACACAATAGTTTCACCAGATTGGCTATAAATTTCGCGGTCGCTGCAAAACAGGCACGTTTGTTATTGCTAATTCCGAATTGCCCGTCGGTGTTGCACAACCTATCAAGCGAGTTTTGAGCGAATTCGAGCATTTTTAGATTAACAGTGATTACAAGGCAGATAAGCCGGATGGTAGACAGTGTGTCGGATAATCAAGAGGGTGATTGGGGCGCATTCATTCTAACATAATTCGATTATGCACGTCCATTTCGAGGAACAGACGGGGCGAGTTTAAATTTAAAACTAATTATTTTATTCAATCGACGAGAAGTACGAGCTTTCGTGGAAAAACTATGAAACGTTAATTCGTAGCCAACGAACCAAACGGGACGTTCATTATAAATACTTTTTTCGTTTAGTTTCTTTCATTAGTTCGATTCAGAAACAAGGGAAGATTGTTCTAAGTGTAATGAAATAGTGGAGGTGAGTTGTAATAGAAAGAATGGATTGTTTCATCTCAGTTTATTTTGTTGACTTTAAAAAGTGTAAAAGCTGCAGTAATAGCGAATTTAGCATTGTCTGTTGGTGTAATAGTTTTTTTGAATGAGACACTCTGTATATTTTTCAACTTTAGAACTGCTGATAACATTTTACATTAATTATGTAAAGCCTTCTCTCTACGTAAAGTTAACCGTTTCTCAAGCTTAACATGTTAATGAATGGCTCTTATTACATCGATGAATATGTGCTTTCGTGTATGCACTATGTACAATAAACGGATTTATTGATATAAAGAATACATTCATTAATGTCCAATGAAAAATACCTAAAGTTTGTTTCGCTTCTCACAGAGTAAGTTAATAAACAGGTTTCAATTTGATAAACGTTGTTACGTTGTTGTAACAAATTTATTAATTAATTGTAGCTTTTTTGTTGCTTTAGCTAAACGAGGTCAACAAACACGATTTATTGAATTAATCTTTCAGTGTTTTGATTTTGGTTAACTGCTTGAAACTGCAAATGATAGCCAACAATTACAAAATAGTAAGTTATTTCGTAGCAATTCATCACTATCTAAAAAAATGACTACAAGGAACGATATATAGCAGAACCAGGAAGAACTGCATAATTTTGAAAATAGAATTGTATTAAAAATATCAGTCTTATTGTGAACTCTTGCAATATTTGCTTCTGGTTGGGTTCGTTTAATAAATAAGTTCCGGCGGATATTACACCATAGGCTTGTTCTAAAAACCTCATATTTACGAACAAGCAAATCTTATGACGTCTTTCCTCATATGGACACTAATACTTTTAATCAAATTATTTTTTGTGTTACTCACAAATGCATTTTTCTTGCTAAGCTTAAAACTATCTTGGGCCTCAACTCAAATAATAAAAAGAAAGAACAGGAAGTGGACTGCCCCTTTCCTGGTTAAGAAACAACTAAGTATTCTTGATAGAAGGTTGCACGAAAGAAACACTAAGCTGGACTGCGTACTTATTCACAAACCACAAACGTTAACAAAAGAATATTGCTATAAGAATAGGTATCTGTATCCGTAAATTCCAAAGAAAATAATACCTTTAAAAATCAAAAATCTCGCTACGTTTTCTGTATTAATAAACTGTCTGAAATAAAGTATTGGAGAGTATTAAAATATTGACAATGCGCACGGTGAGTTAAGGAACTTACATAATTCTGTTGCATCCTCGATACTTGATGATTTGCGACAAATATCTACAATCCTATGCAATTGACATTTCTAACTGCTTTCCTTTATTTTAGATAGAAATTATCTCTACACTAACTTCTAATTGTAAGCTTGATATTGGCGTATAAGCTAAAATCTTCCTTCAATCTAAGTTTCCTAACGTTTTGTGGATACACGTTACCTTCCTTAAACACAATCAACTGCGCTCCACTGACTTTGTCCCAATCTTAGTCAATTGTAACAAATGAATAAAACAACTTTCAAACTCTGCTCGTATTATTGTTTATGCTAGACAAGAAGTGACGGTTCCATCACGGATGAAACTTGGTTATTAATGAAGTTATTTCATACAGCCTTTTGTTTGTGCACTTAATGGAATTAATAAATCATTGTTATGAGCACTTTTCGGTGCAATGTCGTTCAACTCGTAAGCCTCAGGCAAGTAATGCATTCTTCAAATTGCTGGTTAATGAACGAAATATTTTAACAAGGAAAGGAATTCACGGCTAGAGCTATAAATTAATAAATTACTGCCGATAACACATTCTTCTGGCAAAGACTATTTAAAAACGCCAAGATATTTTACAAGTTTGTCTTTATTGCTTATTCAAAAACAAGCATTTAAACGAAATTGCTTCTGAAAACTAAACCAAAGACGTTAACATATACATACATGCATACCTACCTTAAAATGAATAATTCAATTTTATCTATAATAAACACCGTGTAAAACGATAAACACTGCCATTACGCTGAAAACCAGCTGCTCGCAAGAATTTAGACAACTAAATATAACAATCCGTAGAAAAATGAATGCTACATTAATGAGGTAACCTAGACAACATTTTTCTTCTATTAGATTTTTGATTATTTTTTCTAATTGCGAGCAAAAGTCGATTCGAAAATAATTTTATTTCATATGAAATACCGTAGACTAAATCATTAAAAAATTACATGAAAAGCCCTTACAACGAGTAAAAGTTGAGCACATGGAATAACCATCAAGTTTTATCTTTTAATCCATATTGATTGAATAGCAATGTAAGCATAGTAGCAAGAGTAGTTGGCTACAGAGTTGAGTGCCCTCCAGCATTTGCTGTGTATGTTGCACTAATGTACTTGATATTTCCCTGAATATATTGTCAGCTACCTCAAAAGTTCTTTGAAGACAGCGGTTTACAGAAGAGACTTTATCAGTGTGGTGATCGGGAATTGCACATTGATAAATTAAAGAAAGTGATTGCTGTAGAGCCCGTCATAGAGCAGTACATCATAAATAATTGCTCACGTATGAGGAATCAACATAGTTATGGATATGATGAAATATTGACGGACATAGTTAACCGGACGGGGAAATTTTTCACCGAAACGGAGAATTTTTTCACCGAAACGGAAACATTTTCCACCGAAACGAAACATATGTAACACTGAAATTTTTTGTACCTATTCAACTCCTCTTACAACGCGACGGTGTTGAAGCAACATTATAAAATTTTAACTCCGTCGATTCTAACTACTTGTGCAAATGGACACGAGGGAACAACCAGACGATGTTAGTGCATTTTTATCTCTCTATCGTAAAGGCTAATTGGTACTTAAATTTACCAAACGATTGTTCATATTTTGATTTCCTCATATATTTATTTACTTACTTACTTACTCCAAAATATTTTTTAAAGAAAATAGTAATTAAAAAAAATATATTCACTAAACATAAGATCCAAAGAATATGTATATTCAGTGTTATCACAAAACTTTAGACCATTCCTTATAATTATATTCGTAAATTAACCAGATGCCTTCAACTTCAAAAGCACTTCATAGACATTCCTTAATCAACATTAAATAAGAAGAATGTTTAAAAATATTTGCCTTCGCAAATTTCATCCTCGCCGTAAAATATGAAAAGTAACGTTATTGCCACATTCTAATGATGAGAATAAGATTGCCCGACAAATCTAATTTTAGACGCACATAATTTAACTCTGAGTGGTCCTCTCCTCTTCATAGCGAATTCCTTGTTACCTAATGTAATTCTATCCTTCCCTCCTCTTTTGTCCTTTACGAATTCTTTAAGGGCGTTGGCTTTATATTGAAAAACCTCTTGACCCTTCGTCAGCGGCGACTAATTTTATTGTTATGAGGGAAGTAGATTTGACATTTTCGCGCAACTTAATGGAACCTGAAGTATATATAAACTCTACCACCTAAGGAGATTTTTAGATTAGTTGGTATTGATTTTCACAGAAGAGGCAAACAAGGCTATTGCTACGTAATTTAAGTGGAAACGAACATAAAGAGACACTTGAACCTACACAACTTGTTATTTATACGTAAAATGTTGACATTCTTAAATTTAAAATGTTACCATATACAGGAGTATAGCAATCCTCATATTCCGACATAAATTTATGATTTGAGGCACTTTAATCTTAAAACGACTCCTGCACCTAAAACATTAAGACTGCGCTAAAGTAATATTTTGCTTAAGTTCCCTTAATCTGTATTTTATACTAAACACCGTGGTACAAGATAGTAACTTATGTTGTTTAGTGAGACAACTCCCTAGTATGAGGGAAGCGGTCGCTTTACAACGAACACAGATTATCTGATAATTTCATGTATGTATATGCGCAATAACGGTAGGTATTGCGCTTTCTCAGCGTAAAATAAACTTTAGGTTAAAGATTTTCAATGCTAGGAATATTTTAGGCTAAATTTGTACAAAGAATTGGATTTGCGTCGACGCTCAAGTTGGATTTGATTATTTTCTTAATCGACGTTCAGTTTTCCCTTTGGGTTCAAGGTATTTAACGAAAGTGAAAGTGATGAAAGTATGTAAATTGGAGTAAAGTAAATTTGGCTGTAACTTTATATGAGGACAAATTAACGTAATGGAGTTTCCCCAAAGGTTTCTCTTACAGAACTAAATCAATTTCTTTACTAGGTTGACGTATCCACTAAAGTGAACTATACATGAGTGGGAGAGTCTGCATCTTTCTGCAAAGGTAGTGAAAGGTTTTTATTGCATTTTCACGAAAAGAGTTCAAGTGGCCTTAATACAAAAGCCACAATTTAAAAATTTCGAAATGAGCACCGTAAATGGTAACTATTGTGAGCTATGGTGTTATTCTGGAGGAGCAGAACGTTATTTTACGTACGTATCTTAATTCAACAATTGTTATTTTAATTTACATAAAAATTGTTCATATATTATATAGCAGCTTATGAATTATTAATCGGGAAACATTACCTTGCGTTCCCATCCATGGTTGAATCCGACGACACTAAGTATGCATTTCTTGATTTATAAAAATTGTTGACCTTAAAAGTTGATGCCGAAAGTTTCAAAATACCCCTTTACCTGTACTATTTCCGAAAATAATTTGCATAATCGTAAAAACTATGTAATATATTTCAACATATGTTCCAAAAGCAAATTATATCCGTTATAGTTCCGAGATATTTACAAAAATGTTAAAATTGCGCAAATTTTTAGAGTAGACTGCGCCCCAAAATTAGGCGATTCGACCGCTAAAAAATTCCATGCCAAGGTAGTCTTTAAGTCCCTAGAGGTTTATAGAAATCTAAATGTTGGGGTTGTTGGTATTCCCTTATTAGTAACCAAGCAAAGTGGGAAACAACCTTTATAAACATTTGTGCAAATGTATTCAGGTGAAATAAAGGAATTTTGAGCATTGACTATAGATAAATAAGTAGTTAGCCTTTTAACACAACTCGTTACGCATTACGAATTTTTGGAAGGTAACAGATACAACTGAATTTAGGTGATTGAGAGCAAAATTATAAATATCTCGAAGTTTGTTAGAAATAAACATATGAAACTCATATTGCGTTGATTTATTTGTAGATGGAGAAACTGAAAACATTGATAATACACAGGGCGTTTCATTTGAAATAACAAAGTGGATCGTCCGTTACTTGCAGACCAGCTTTTTTATACGGAATATTTTTGGAGAATACTCTATGTGGACTATTATGATCTGAGAAAATTGTAATGTATTAGACACAATTATTTATATATATATATATATATATATAATATATATATATATTAAATTTTATAATTCCAAACGATTGGAACATCCTGTATCTGCGAGGACAACAGCAGGAATGGGTGTCCGAATGAATTTAGAAATGGATCTCTCCGAGGAAGTAGGATTTTAAATTTACCCATATCTAAGCTTCATAGTTTAAGTCTAATTCTCATTTTGAAACAGCTGTCCCAAATGAAATGATGTCAGCGAAATGTAATTAGACTTAGCATATTTAAGTAACCCAACGATCCATTAAATAGTAGCTACAAGAATTTCCAAATTGCAATCTGCCAATTGTGAATTTTAAAAGTAATGCGATATGTTGTGGACAGATCAAAAACACATTGATTGATTTTCAATTAAGCTGTTATTAATTGAGATCTCATTAACTCAATGTTCAAAACAAATTAAAACATTTACAAGAGACCAAATGTTCTAATATGATTTTAAAGCTAAATAGGAGCTTTAGATAAAGAATAATTAATTAAATATTCGACTGTATTTCGTCTATTACCATCAGAAAGAAATTAAATTAGGAATTGGTACTCCGTCTAATAAAACCATCGTCCTCAAACAGAATTAATTAAACTAAGTGAATTAATATCGACTTTTACATAAACCGTTCTCTCGAAGGAGGAAGTAAAAGAAGTCAGGCCATCAATAACAACACGATCGCGAACGCAAACACGACTCAATGTAAACAGATTTCTCGGTCTCTGCAGGAAAAGTCTAGGAAAAAAACACAGTAGAGGACGTGATGATTTCAAGAAAAAGAGCAATTACGCTTTTCGAACGGCTCTTCTTCACTCATCATACTTCTTCGTACGTAGCCTCGGCGACAGGAATATTTGACCTTTATTCTCCTTCCTCATCTTTTTCTCACTTTCCAAAAGCCTATATTTAAATTGCCACAGCCGCTGCCTTTTTTTCCGCTTCCGAATACCCAGGCGCCCTTCCACTGCTCCCGTCTTCATTCCATAAAAGCATTCAATAAATCCGAAATCATTCGAAAGTCATTAATTTCTTTCAACGCGAGTTGGTGATCTCTTCTTTATTACATCAGCGTTCCTCGTTTATTTTTCTCACTTACTCTCTCACCTCCTCTAGCTAGTGTCAGACAAGGGATGCTGCAGATACAGGTATGCTGAAACAGGGCCGCGTTCGAAATGATGAGGTGTTAAGCCAGAAAAAATTATTAGGAGTATATTTTGTTTCATGCACAGATTCCTTTTGTTTAGACGGTATAGATATAAAACAACATAATTTGTCCTTGATTTGCTGTAAAAAGTCATATTCCTTCATAATGTGTAAATATTTTGTCATGTTTATCTGATTATCTACGCATATTTGATGACATGCTACAGATTCACATAATGTTTAAACGGTAGTTTACAAAATTCGTGTAAAACCAGTAGTTTGGGCCATAGATTTCAAAGAAGCGATGCCATATTTAAATTTTTTTAATAAGACACCTACATTTTGTAGGCTATGAATTGACTCTTTTTATTTCGAAAAATTTCAAGGAATTTTATTTTACTTATACCGGCTTAAATTTACTTAAAAGGTACTAGTTGCTCAAAATAGTCTGCTGATTTTGCTGCAAATTTTAAAACTTTGGCAACATATAACAAAATGTATATGAATAAACTGAAACACTATTGAAAAGTTGATAAAACAGACCAGTGACGAGTTTAGAAGAATTTTACAATTAACAATTCGATTCGTTCTCGAACATTACACTAATACAATGTACATCTATTATACTCTATCGTTTCTTTGCTATTTTTATTTTCACATAATGGAAAATGACATAATTTTTGCTGAATGTCAAGGTAAAATATAAATACAACATTTGATTATACATGTAGCAATTATCGCGTTGATCTTCGTTTTGATTACGTTTGGTTCTACACGAAACTCGAAAACTGAAATTGCTAAAAGTTAAAGTGTTTACGATGTGCAGGTCTTTGCAGGTACCTGCAAACATTAAAGCAGAGGGTGATCCAAAAACTTAGGCTGGAGCAGTTAAAAGGTTACCTTAGATGAATAGAATATATGCATAGTTCCCCTTTCAGCTTATTGGGGCTCGTAGAGCTACCTTTGTGCGTCGTTAAATTAACGGAGAATGTCATAAGAATTACGTTGTTCCTATTCCTAAACGGATGTGGCAACATCATGGTATGGGGATGCATGTCATCATAAAGCGTTGGGGAAATGTTCATATATCACCGCCGCACGCAGTTCGAAAAACTAAAGGTTAGATACGCGAAAATGGATTCCACCTTGTGTCTTGGCCTGATCAATCTCAAGATTTAAATCCAATCGAACATTTGTGATACTTTGCGAATAAAGGGTCACAAATGCTCTTTAACACTATTTGAAACCAAAATAAAACAAGGGAGTGGAAAAAAAATATTTCACCAGCGAATTGTAAAAAATTAGTAAGAGCAATGACCAAACACATCCAAGCAGTGAGTTAAGAGCCCGCGGAGTTCATAGACGATATTAATTAAGATGTAGAATTTTCTCATACGTATATAATCAGCAATGTGAATATATTTAATTAAATGTAAAGTTTTGCAAAGTTCAAGGTGGTGCGCTTTATTGCCGAGGCTGTGCAAGTGATTCAAGTTATTTTTACATATAACGGAATTGACAGATTACAACAAAAATCAGATATGGCGTACAATGCGGTTATTTCTTCTTTAATTGCGAAGGGTATTGAATTCTTTTAAATAAGCCTGTAGAAACGAGAACACTTTCAGTGTACTTCACGAAATTAGCAGAAATTAGACAGACTCAAAACCAGTAGGTAACACGAACCCATTCTCATGAGACGAATAAACACGAATCTGTCTAGTCTCTGCTAATTTCGTGAAGCGCAACTGGTTTCTGCAGGCTTACTTTTAGGGAGCACCCAGTTTTAAAATAAATGGTAGAAAAAAGTAAGTATAGATAAGTATCATCGAACATGATCTCAAAAGTTCCCCCACGTTACTTTGTAAAATATTAGGTACATCATTTAAAAAATTGGTCAGCGTTTTTTAAATATTAATTAAATACCAATCCAAACATTGACAGAGAAAACAATGGTAGAATACTAAACCAGTCTAATATTTTTGAAAGTGTAATGCCTTATGGCAACATATACACCATTGCAATCAGAACAAAATAAAATGTGAACATCGGAGAAACAATGTGAAGAGTTCACATTGTTTTCAAATTTGTCCAGTAAGTTTTTAAATTTCATAGAACATGCATAATCTGGCTTCACCAAAATTATTTTGTTTGGTTTGTTTTTTCTTTTTTCATATAGCCACAATAGATAGTAGCTTTACTATTCAGTTACTAAAAAAAAAAGTCGACACCAACTTTTTTCTCCATCCACTAACGTTAGCCAAAACTGGAGTGTCACTGGATAACATACAGTAGCATTGTGTCTAGTTGTCGAAGCTTTTTTTTAATGAACTTGAGTAGCACTAATTTTTTGTTTTGACTTTGAAAAAAGCATTTCTTCATTTCAACATACGCTTCGATACGTTACTCGACAATAAATCAATGACTAATAGTTATTTTTATCAATTTAACTATTAATTGTTACCACCTGTACCATCATTGAAAGTGTGCGAATTCTTGATCCAGGAAATGTTTCAAAGTAATCTCTTTAAATCCGTATTAATTGTTGCCTGTTTTCTTTTATTGCTTACTATTTACATACTTCTATTACTAAGAGAGTCGCCTGCATAAGGACGGCAGATTTATAGATACGGTCCTGCTGAATAGTAGAGGATTCCAAGATATATAGCTCCCTTGCAATTCCTTTATCACTTCTTTCGTATTTTGTTCACGTCCCTGCGTATCTTATATTGATTGCTCTGTTTTAATTTCGACCACCGTGAACATATAAATGAATTCATTACCGCACGATATGTATGTAGCGTGGGTGGCACGCGCATGTATAGCCATCACGTGGCGAGATAAATCATGATTTTGACTGATGACGCTTGGTTCCGGTGACACAGTTTCAAAACTTTAATTATACAGAGGTATGGGCTTGTGAAAGGTTGATATATGAGTCTCTCACGATAGGTATGCAGAAAATAAATGTCTTTTTGGACCGTGTTTATTATATTCTGAATGAATTTCGAAAATTGCTTTTTAAATATCCTCATCGAGAGAAGTTATTTCTTTCGAGCTATGCGGTAATTTCCTGCATTGGGCAATAGACTAAACATGCTTTTAATTATAATGTAGAGCAAATAATACTTCAAGTGAAAGGCATTAGTAATTTAACTCCAAATCATATGGGTCTAATATCTTCTAAAAATTGATAAACTGATAAATTCATTGTTATTTAATCTGACACGGTTGGCTTTGAAATTTTTCTCTGTATTGAAATTATTTCGTCGAATACACTGAACTTAAACTTGAAATACTCTTATGTGGCTTCACTTTTTGAGAAAATCCTTGAAGGCGTTATGCAGTCTTTGCACTCCTCAATACATAGTTACGAATATTTTTGCTTTTTGAGTTATGCAATCATTGCTTAAACGCTATCGCTTATTCTCACTCTAAATGATTTCAAAATTTGCGTATTGGGTCGGGATATTTTTTTCCAAGTATCAGACCAAGCAGTGTTCTTTTGATCAATTTTTAGAGTGAGCACTGTGTTGCCAAATTTCAGAATTCGGTGGTTTAATATACCTAAAGAAACAATAGCAGTGGTACGATCTCAGGATGCCTTTAGGTTTTCGTTTGTGCAGAAATGTTATTATGACATATGCTGATTATTAAGCTGAAATCATTAACTTCGAATCAGTTTCCTTAAATACTCTCAAAAAAATTATACTTTTCTAGATATTTACAAAAATTTCAAAATCAAGCACTGAGAGAAAAAAATTGTTGAGCTAATCAAGAAATGGTTGGCTCAACCAAGCATGTTATACGCAACACTCCGTATGGTTTAAAACAACATCATACTATTGGTTGAACAATTTGAATTGGATTAACTTTAAAATAAATGTTTGTTAGAATGTTGGTAGAACACATGTGGAAAGGGAAATAAGTATTTTTGAAAACGGTAAAAAAAATTATAATCTTAGCACATTCCAATATCAACTGCATGGTTGTCGGAGACAAATGCTGCATAGTAAAAAATTATATTCAAATATACAGACTGTAGCCATATGTTTTGTCCTATTCTGCCATTCATATATATAATATATTTACGTTTTACATGACGTTTCATTATGTGCTCATATTATGTACGAAGTGAAATTATCCAGTAAGTACGAGAGACTCGAGGGCTGCAGATTTCGGTACAAATAAATACATTAGTGATACTCACCATGAAGAGCTTTTAAATAAGCTTTGCCGGCGTTGATCATCTGCCTCGCTCCCGGATTAAATTTGTCCAGTATATTCTGCAACAAGAGCAATTCGTTAGCGCGTAGTTTAATTCGGATGGGTTCAGTGTTGTTGGAACTATTTAAGCGAAATTAAATTGTTAATGGATTATAATTTGTACATAATTTCTTGTGTTTATTGTATTTACATTATAATGTTATGAAATATTCAATTAATGCTAGCTTCTGGTAAACTTAATGCTTTACATCCTAGCTAAATTTAGTTATTGCACTGTACGCTCTATAGCAGTATATATATACGAGGGATACCTTTCAACCTTTCACAAAAATAATAAAAGATTGATATAATTTGTATTATTGTTTTTCAAGTATTCGCCATTACGGTTTATATAGTTTTGCACGCATTAGAATCAATTTTAGAAACTTTTTTCCGCTTTCAAGGTAGTAGCTCCAAAATATGGACACTTCAACAGCTTCTTGAGATGATAAAAATCGGTCTCCACTTTGACATTCTGGAGCAAAGAGAAATCAATAGGCCACAAATGAGACATTAACTCTATGATTTTCTCCTTCAAATAATCAATGTTTTGACGTGTCATGATTAAAGATGATGCGGCATTGTTGAAGAAACTAGCAACTTCTTTCTTAGAAATGCCTCGTTAACGAGCAATTTTTGTTGGATTCGCTTCATCTTGGAACAGCCAAACAGTTGATTGTTGCTTAGTTTTCAACTCATACCAATATATCCAAACTTCTTTATCTGTTATAATATTGTACAGTAATTGAACCGAATCCTTTATAGTAAGGTCAAGTGCAGAATCCATCGAAAACAGATCTAAATATTCATGCGTAACGATGTCTCTATCTCACGGTAAGTCATATGCTGATTCTCTTCTAGTTGCGTACAGCATCGAGTACCTAGACCTTCAGAAAATTCATCACTGATGGAAGCACGATCACAAAGAAATTGTGCAAACCAGCTGTAAACGGCCTTTTTCTGACGGTGCTTCATTACCAAAAGTTAAAGGAAGCGATTTGAAGGATTGAGGTTGTGCTAGACCTTTACTAAAATCGGTAAAGATCAACCAACGAAAACCTTGCTTGCTCTTTTTAAAGCTGACTGTAAACAAACTACTCAGCCGATTTCTGTGCTGTCACTACTTCAACAATAACAAATGTCAAATTTTACAAAAATACCAATGTTAAATCTCAATACCGCCATCTAGTGGTCATTTATAAAAGTTTAAGACGCTGTCCCCGTATACTACTCACACATTGAAATCCACATCACCGTAAATATATTAAATTTGTTTCATTTTCTTTGCTTTTATATCCAGTGCAATACAAGCGAGACTATTAAGTAGAATGTGCGAGATTATTATCAATATAATTCGCAACACAGCGCTATAGTGCCAGTTAATAAAATGCTTTCCCCCGAAATTAAATAATATGTACAGGACTAGATTCCCAATATTTAAAATTAAATAATATAATTGGAAGCTGCGAATACTAGTCCTAATCGTATGTAATTTCGAGGTGCACTGAAAGCGTGAAATATTTATAATTAAACTAGGGATTTTGACGTTATGAAATATGGCACGGGGTAAATAGAATTGTAGCAGAGGCACATATTTTTCCGGAAGGCATTAATCAAACTCGTGAATAACATATTTCGCTGTAACAACTTAAACCTATGGATACGAATGTAAGAATTGAACATAGAAGAAATAATTTATTGTTTCTAGACAAGAAATAAGGAGTAATGTTGCATTAGGAAAAACGGGGAAATTTACGTTGTTTCCATCTGACGAGCAAACCCTACTAAATTTATAATTCAAACCACCAGGAAAGTTTCCCGAATTTCTTATTCGTTGATTTATTTATTTGCGAAGTTCACGGTGGGTGCTTACAAATGTAGTGCGCTTTGTCTTAAGCCTAATGCGGGGCACCGCCAAGAGTTCTCTTTAAAAATTACTTTAAACAAGAAAGTTTTATTAACATAAAAGCTAAATTTAAATTTACAACCAATTACAAAAATGAATGTAAAAGCAGAAATAATTTGGTTGTTCTACCGTAAACGGTAAATGATATTTTACAACTGATGTGAACTTGTTTATTCTTAGACCTGAGATCGTTAAATTCAAATATGCATTCCTTGCTAGTTAAACTTCAATTGAAACAAAAAGTAGAAATAATTAACAATTTGAAAGTGGGTTCCAAGTAAGAGATACTTATCTTGATTAACATAGAAAATTGAATTATGTCAAACAGAATCGTAGCATTACTTTAAGAATAACGCTTAACATTTAAAACTTGTATTGAAGCTTTACACTAATGATTATTATTATTCTTTCTTGAGCAATGAATGGTCTTCTGTAAGCACCGCATTCTGCATGTGTTTAGCGACTTCAAGCTTTACACCGAGTCCACACTTCCCCATGTGTGTCTCCGGAATAAAGTCCTGCGCGCTGAACATCAGCATCATCATTAAAATCTGAACCGCTGGAATCGTTCAACTGGATTTCAACAGATACTTCAGTAGATGAACTAATCTTGCTCTTTTTGGATCCAGCTTTTTTTGTAGTTTGTTCTTCCGTCCCAAACAACTTCTTTTTTGCAGCCACCTTTGCTTTCTTAGCCCTGTTCAAACTCATCTTCAGTTGGTGCGATGGGAGCTAGAAATTATCAGTGCTGCTTTTACCGACTCTGTCCTGGTTCTCGAGTATTTGAAGACTGTGGTTCTCCGCTAATTATTGTTCTTCCGTTTGTGCCGTTTGTAGCGTAGACAACCACAATAGCATCGCTTCCTCCTCCAGCGCGGATGCTGAAATCGTCATTAGAAAAAATGTTCCGGTTGTGGATGATGCGACCAGTCTTTTGAATTATTCTCATCGAGACTTGGAAAGTGACTGCGTTCTGATAGGCATGGCGAAAGGAGTTGCAACTTGACAATGTGTCACCACACATCCTGGAGTGTTTCATAGCCAAAAGCTCCTCGCAACAATGCAATGACATGTTTCTCGATTAACGCTTGTCTGTTGTCTCCTTTTCCAATTTTTTTCCAAGCCAATGTTGCTTTATGCAATTAAACAAATCATAAACTAGGTATACAACTGTTATTGTTTCATTGATATTTTGCACTTGTCACCATTTGTCATCTCTTGCAAATCCCTTGTTTTCGATGTAGTACGAGGCCTTTTTTTGCCAGGAGATGGAACATGGGCTTTTGCAATTTCTTTTATAGCTTAAGTAGTCTGTCAAGTCACAGCAAGTATTTATTTTCTACATCAATACAGACTTTGTAAATACGCAAAAATAAGCAACACTCAAAGATAATAAAGGGTCCTTGTTTTATCTCTTAAAATTTGCCAGAACGCGAAACAAAAGTACCTCCCAGATATTATCTTTAATGATATTATCATTAACCTGTTCTATGTATTGTATTTATTCGAAATAACTTACCGAAGACTTTCTATTCGTATTCAACAAAGTATAAAACTGGCAAAAAGTAGTAATAAACCAAATAAACAAAAACGATCCTAACCTACATTTGACAACTGACAACAGGCACTTAAAAGGTAAACAGGGCACCACTTGAATACTGCAGTAGTGGCATACGATGTCTATCACTCTAATAAAATCAAACCTTCTAGATCTTTGTCTGCGAGACAAGCAAGGCAAATTTTAACAGTACTTGAGAAAGGTAGCCAAATTAATAGATTACCTTTACTCATACGATAAAAGAATGACGCGGGTAAAGGCTGAAAATAAACAAACTGCATGTATTATAACTTGTTAAAATAACATCTTTTAAGGGCGAATTCGATTCACTGTACTGGCTCTGCACTGAAAACGTTTATTTGCTAAACAATTTGCCATTTGCGGTGGGTATAGACTTCGTCGCAAAAACTCCATCAATTTTTGTGCGTCTTGCAGGACAAATATGGCGGAAAGCAACCCTGAAAATGGCTAAATCATCGAAACTATCAAGGAAGTTTGTTGAAAATTGTTGCAATTGTAAATGTTCATCCTCAAGCGATTCGTTTCTTTCTATTTTATATTCAAAAATAAAAGAGGAGATAATGTTGTTTATTCTGAAATGAAATCGCAAGGTTGACATAATGAAAAGAACATAAAGACTAACATTTGTACATTTGCACAGATGAAAATTTTAATACGTGTGTA
Source organism: Oryctes borbonicus (assembly GCA_902654985.2). NCBI lineage: Eukaryota > Metazoa > Arthropoda > Insecta > Coleoptera > Scarabaeidae > Oryctes > Oryctes borbonicus. The sequence continues at coordinate 9,501,036 of LR736857.1, forward strand.
TCTGAAAAGTGACAACTATAATAACAAACTTTACGTTTACGTTTACGTCATTTCATTGGTTCATTCGTTTTAGCCCTATTGAACTTGCGCTGTTTGTTTTTTACATTTGCGCGCAGAAAATAGAGGGTTTCTAGTTCATTCTGAGCGCAAATAAATCGAATTCGCTATAAGTTTAAAGAAAGAATGGAGTGAAGGAGAGTTATTTAGCCAATCCATTGGGATTATCGTTGTCAGGAGTTGTAATTATGTAATAGCGCTAGAAACTAGACGAAGGAGACTCTGGAAGAATTGAAAATGGATCAAAAACAGGTTTACTCTGACATACGTTCTCGGACAGCACTTAGGCGAACATCACTCTACATGACGCTAATGACAGCGATCTTGTCTGTTATATTTGCTTAATATTAATTTATTTACCTAAATACATTTTGAGAGTCGCTTTTCGTAGAATATGAATTTTACCTATCCATTAAATTTATAATAAACAAGTTTTATTGAATCCTTTGTTTACATATCGAATCCTTGAAAAAAATTCCAAGACATTTCTATTGAAGAAATTGCATTCTCGTAGCTGGAAAAGATAACATAAAACTTTTATAACACGTTGTACAGACTTGCTAAGTACTATATATCATATAGAAGAGTATTAACTGGCGTTTGCTATGCCCAAACGACTAGGAGACGGTGGTGATCTTATCTCGCCGGTAAAAATATGTGCATTTCTAGAACTAAGCACGCACCGGCTTAATAGTTCTCATATCATCTTTACTACTTCCCAAGAATATCTACGTTAAAATTACTACTACGCTTTACGTTTGAGGTTACATAAGCGAGAGGACGTGAGCATACTGGCGAAGTGAAAGTCGAATCTGTATAATATCGTTTGTGTTTATGACTATCTTTCTGGAATGAAAAATGCAGGATGGTAGATATGGTAGTAGATATGAGGCAGCTTAACGAGGTTACGTAATATTCTCTATGTTCTTCGTTCGAAAAATTAGTCGTCATACTAGAAATGCCAAACGAATGAGGCCTAGAGATACCTGTTGCATGGTTTATAGCGAGATGATGATAGTAGAATGTTATGAAAGCAACTAGTGTAAAATTAATACCCGTCTTATGTTAATTGGCATTAAAGGTTAATGGACACAGTTTTTAGGAATTACATAATCATGTGTTTAGTTATTTTTGTAAGAACTATTGATTTCTCGAACAACTGTGAACTATGTTATATCGTGTTTTCGTTTATATTTCCAGTGACGTCACAATTCAACAAAATTGAACTTTTTTAAAGTTGATAACCCGGTGTAAGTTCATGGTAATTATATAGAAAAGGACTAAACTATTCGTCGGCTCACTCTGATCGTCACAATTTTTATAATAGTTCAATTTGAGCTACGGTTATGAATATTTTTCTCAAAAGACAACTATTTTCAGGGGCTGAGTATTTAAATGCGCCGCACTAGCAGCATAAGTCCTTGCTTTCCCGCAAGAAAATTTGTGAACTTTGACTGTCGCATTAATCTGGTTGCTGCGTAAGTCCAAATTATTGAGTTTCAACTTCATTGTGGGTACCTCTACGAGATTTCTTCTAGATTTGGGAATGGGTATTATGCATAATGGTTACATATGGAAACAAACTAAAATTGAGTTTGAAGGGGAAGAGTAGCACTAAATGGTAGCAAAAGTGAGCAGGCAAATTCCCAGCTCTTACAACATAACCTCAAATATAACCGAGAAGCGTTTTCTTTCGTTTCTCGAAAACCTGACGTGTTAGAGCAATTCTGCGGCCGGATCTGATGATGTGTCTCACTAAGGTAATAAAACCTTGTTGAATCGTGTTATAACCAAAGAATACGCTCGAATAACTAATTACTGGAGTGAATCTTTTGCAATATTAGCAACAGGAAACCATAAGACTGTTTTGTTGGGGCAAAGATTCTCTTGAAGTTGACGCACATGGAACAGGGCCCGTTATTATAGTAACTCCTAAAAAATCCAGTTATTCGAGGAGGACATATTGATCGATCAATGTCTGAAGGCTAAGGAGATAGGGCAATACATCCTGCACAACACTGTTCAGAAGGAACGACATGTCGAACGGAGCCGAAAATTAATCATTAGTCAAATTGTGATTGGGGATGAAGCAATGGTTCTATACGACGATTCTTTGTCTTAAAGATAAGCGACAGAGTGGCATCGGAAAGGCGAACCTATTCCTTTTGCCCAGGGAACCTTGCTTATCGACTTCAAACAACGCAATACCACAGTAGACACAATATATTATGCGGACTAGTTGCACCAACTAAGATAAGTCATTTTTAAAGCTCGCCACATCCCGTACGCTGCAGAGATTGGACAAACTCGTGTTTTGTCAACTCTCGGGGAAATCAGCAGGCAACACGGACCCATTCTCATGAGACGACGTGGGGAACTAATGACTCATTATGGAAAAACCCCGATGAATGCTCCTATTTACCCGGCTGCAGTTTAGAAGACTACTGTGCGGCTGTGCAGATTCAAGGAACTCCATCACCCAGGCGACAATTTTTTATTCTTACAATGAAAGTAGGAGTTAAGCGGGATGCGCGATGAAGAAATCTACGAAGCAGTTTTAAAGCATTTTGACAACAAATAGCCATCGTGTTTTTATAGTGGTGTTGGAGTGTTAACTAAGTTGAAGTAACAGGTGATTATATTGAAAAACAATAAACAGATTTTCCTACGACAGGCTCTCTTCTATATTATGCTTAGAATCATATGACACAATTTTGTCTAGTATGACATTAGCATCATTTGGCATGGTTTCAAATATATCTTCCGAATTATAAGCACAGAGGTCATGATAATATGAAAATTTGCACATTAAGCAAATGAGTTCATATTGTTCTAAGGCGCAATGCAGTAATGAGAAAATAAAAAAAATAAAATAAAATAAAGAACGTATAGTGCATACATATATTTACCATACTCTCAAGCTTCAGTAATCTCTATTCCTATATGCGGCGAATTATTTGGAAAATAGGTCATTTCGTTGAAAGTATTAAAGAGAGATCAATAAGTTTTATTAAATGTATAAGTAATGGTTTCCGAAATTACGTTTTAGCCAGCCCGTATTTCTCAAAGCAAAACAACGCAACCACTATTACGACAACCTACTTCAACGATTTAAATAAAAAAAAAAAAGAAAGGAACAAAGGAAACACGACATTCTTCTAAAATTCCCAAACGCATCGACGCCTTTGTGTTCGTCCACATACGAGGCTGTTCTTTGAACGTTTAAGAGCATCATCTGTTTATCTTCCGAAACGGACCGCGTTTCAAAAGAAACATGCGCCGTCGTAAAAATAATAAAAAGAAATTGGATATATTGTCCGAATTGCCCCAGCGAATGTATTAAAGAAAAAAAAGGAGTACATAGCCTTCTTATTTTTATTCCGAGCCTTTTCCGATCGAATCCAAACTTCATTTTGTAAGCAATGACACTGCTGATTAGATAACGGAAAGTGTTTCCTTTTCTATCGCTTCTACCATACATTTAAAGGAAAATTATTTACTCTGAAAATATATTTTCGCCTAAGGAGAAATGTAGGGAAATGGTTTCGACCTACATATAGAATTGACGTGAAATAAATTTTGTTTCGAACTCAAGAATCCGTTGATAATATCGGATTTCTGTTATCAAACGGGCGACTCTTTACATACAATTGCTGTTGAATATATTATTCCTAACTTTCCAGTTACATACGCAATTAACGTCGTAAGTGTGATAGATTTCTGGTAACCCACAAGTGTTATTAGCAATTATTATTAAAGTATATTATTATTGATATTCTGGTTCCATTGCGATAATGCACAGTGTATCAAACCATAACCATTTGTTATGTTCTAATGAACATATCGATACCACAGGTCAATACCGCAGCAACTACAAAAATCAGAATTTTGAGTTATATACTCCATTTAGACTCAAACATTGTAACTAACATTATGCTATACTAAAACAATATTTTCAAAACTATTTACAAAATAGTATTTGTCACATAGTAGTGTGAAATACATGCTAAAACTTTGCGGACTGCAGCGTAACTAATGCACAAGTTACAATTTCCAACGGTGGTGGTTATGCCATGTGATAAATAATGCAAGTTGCTGCAACACTTCTACTATAAAAGTAAACTCAGCATCTTCAATTTTACTATTTTTTTTATAAGAACAAAAAGACGTGACACGGAGGAAATGCAAAACGAGGCCCAAATGAGATTGTTAGTTGTATGCCTCGGTTTATGGCAGCTCTAAGAAAGAAGGAGGGGGGAGGGTGATAACACGCAACATCTCTTTGAAAAAGAAAAAGAAAAGAAAATAAACATGATTTAAGAAACGGTCCGATTTATACTGTCTAATCTATACTGTCAAATACAAAGATATCTGTAAATATTAGAGTTTTAAAGAACTGGTCCGAAACATTATCAATAATATTACAAAAATGTTTGTAGTGAGCTTATAAGATGGAAACATTTAGTGTTTGTTACAATTCAAAGAAAACCACCCATTTACAATCTTCTACAAAACATGTTATGCTCAGCAAGATTTTACAAAAATAACAAAGTCTATTGTCTCATTGGAGAGTACATTGGTACATTGTACTAGTAATGTTCAACATTAAAAGCTGTTAAGAATCTTCACTGATTATTTTACGAAAATATACTGTCTAAATATTTATGAATTAAAGTCTCTGCGTTTCAATTTATTTGAATTGCCTTTATCACATTGTTGCCATAAATTCGAAGTAATAGAGTAACATATATTTAAATAAAAAAAAACTATTCACAATCCACAACTACTTGCACATTTCACGTTATCAATATCTTCTTTTGGTATAGAAGTAGAAATTCTAGAGTAATTATGAAGTTAACCTCGTCAAAATTTTAATATTCACATTGTAGAAAGATTGTTATTTCAAAGTATTACATGTTGAGCTTTGTCAAGTATTTGAGCATTTTCGAAGCTGTTTGTCGACATTGCATGCAGTTCAAATTGAACCAATTTTAAATATTAAAATATGTTGTTCTAGACCGTTCTAGACTTGAGAATGCCAACACATTACGATATGAGACTTTTATGAGAGATTGAGCTTTTCCCACCGGTGTAGATGTTCTTTGTGGAACTCTTGTGTGAGAACAGTAAGTACTCTTTGATGGCGAAATTATATTAATGTATACTCGAAGATCATAAAAACTATCCTGCGTACGAAACTGTGTTCCTCATAAGCAATTAATCTGTTTCAAGGCGCATGAATTGCCGAGTTATGGGGAGGTGGCATTATTTTTCTGAAAATGTCTGATTATGTGATTAAATACATATGGTTTGAATTCCATATTTAGCGGCCATTGCCAAAAATTTCCTTGGTACAAGAACCTCGATTTATGAGGTTGGTATGAGGGAGTATAATACTCAGTGACGATTCGCGGATTTGTTTTTACATACACCGACAAGATCATAACGGGGCACCGATACCATTCTCATTTGCTAACATATCGTAATCTAACGTTGTTTTTCTAAAGATACATATTTTTGCTTTGAAAACTTTTCATTTATTTTCTTCATAAGACTTGCAAAACTAAAAACAATGTTGTAAACAACTTCTTAATACAGTTCTTCACCACTTTATTTGGTCGATATGATATGACTCCTTTCCCAAGCTTCGATGATAAAGACCAAATCTTTTATTATACAATTGCTACAGCAGTTACAGTTATGTGACACTACAGAACGAAACATTGCACCACTGGATCTATGTACACGCTCCTACTAGGCATCCATAATGAACGGAACAAGATACATCAAATATTGGACTAAAAAAATCACTTCAAATCCTTTTCTTCACTCAAGACTTTATGGGAGCATTGCTTTGCGTGAAAAGCTCTAATACGGAATCTTCGTTCTTCCAAGATTACTGTTAAAGTACAACAGGATCCAGAAGTATTAAAATTTTTCAAAGCAGCGATAAAATGATTTGAAAGTCAGATGTGATAGACCTCTGGGTCTGCTGCCAAGTGCAGCAATGGAACCTCAACACATTATGCAATAACGGACACTACAGACTAGAGAAGACTCCATGTAATTGGGAGCGAAACTAAAAATTATTATTTTAGCCATCATAGAAAATATCTTTTCAGGTCTTAGTGGCCAAGCCGGGTTTTCCTTCCGAAAATTGTGTACAATGTGTATTGTTGCGTTAATTAGTATGATTATTAAATGAAAAGAATATCTGTATTTTCCACGATTAAAACTGAAACAAAACTAACACGCGGTGGACGGTTGAATATATGCGCCTTATGTAAGCGAAATAGACTAAAATGATAAACTGTTTTTGAAACCATCTCCGTTTGCCTTTGTGCCCATCACAGCCAGAAAAGCAAAATTGAGTGTCCAGAATTAGTGAATTGCGCAGGCCCACCAATTACCAATCCTCGTACGCAATTGGACATTTTCTTTAATTTTTGTAACATGAACGATAATTACAGACAGAGTTTAGATTGTTTATTCCATAATTTCATCTACAAAACTAACTTGTAAGTATGAAGTTTTCCCATAAATTAAATCATTTTGTTTCTTGCGCTACCGAAGTAGCATTTGAAGATGTAATACCCTTACAAATATTCGAGTATTAATACTTCTACTATTTCTAGTTTATCTTCTTTCTAAAATGAACTAACTGAATCGATAGTATAAAATCGCTTAGCTCTATTTTTCTTCCAAGTTTGTATAAAGATAGAGCACAATCTATAGAATGTAAAGCAATAACAATTCAAATTACTTTCAAAAACTTCTTAGCACTTTAAATATAATATCGATCTAAAGTTACAAGCGCCAGCAAGTAAGTTGGACAGTAAGGAACCTTTTTCCATTATTGCCTCTAGAAGGTAAATGCTTGCAATACCTACTGGTATTCCTATAAAAACCTGTATATTTCAAACCGTGTACAGTACATAAGTAAAGAGAACAAGAACCGCATCGAATAAAGTTCTAGGCTTTTTACAGAGTAATAAACACCACTGACTAGCGTTTGACCCTAATGACTGGTACTGAGCGTAGGCCAGCAGGTGTGTCTGATGTAGAAATGTCTTCCATACAATGGAATATATTTAATGAATGGTTTAAAGATTATTTCGATAAATATTTCATAAAGGCCGCCATACGTTTATTCTTTGCGGTTGGATACGTTGGAGGTAATTTTTATTTCTTTATTGTGAAGGTATAGAAATGCATAAGTGATTAATGCTATTGTACTACGCGTTGTATAATTTTACCTATAAGAAAATAGGTTAAATTTATAAATGCTTAAAGTAAATTGAAAACCTTTAATAAATAGGAACTGCAATTTCAACATTATTCGCGATTGCTTATTGCATAGTTTCGTAATTTTAATAAGAATTAATGTTACTTTCACAATAAAAGTCTGCATTATACTCACCTATTTCCGTTTAATTAGAAATTATTACGATAGTAAATACCTGTTAGTTTCTCTTTCGGCCTGTAAATTGCGATATACTAACAAATGGTGGCCGTTATTGTCGGTATATACCTTTTGATTACACACATTATAGATTCTCAACGTAATTTGCATTTTTTAGATTGTTACGAACATGGACACAGACGCCGCACACTCATTATATCAATTATTAATGAATCCATACATTGGTGCAATTGTGAAAGCAACGAAGTATGTTCCAGTCGTACAGATAAAATATTGTACCAGGACTTGCAAACATATGCTTCGCAAAATGTAAATAAGTTCAGATACTAGTGGACAATTATACTCACTGCAATTTAAATTACATCATGTTTAAAAATGAACAGATAAAGAAGTTAGCATCCCTCAACGTCACACTACAAAAACGTAACGCAGTACGTTTTGGGTTGTTGTCGATTTGAATTTGGGGTCACTAACATGGTACAGGCGTATTTTATGTTTTGTACGAGGGAAAATTTTCGAAGTAGATGATTTCTCCAAATAAATAAATAAAAGATATTAGAAAGCTGAAACGAGACATAGAGATATACCGACACATAACCACTACGTTTATATGTTCCTTGCTGGACCTCAGCTACATTCAAACTAGCACACTTGACCAGAGCTTCGAATTACTATTAAAGTCCAAACGATAAATTAGCGTCTCCTCACTCCTTTATTTAAACGTGATAGCGATTGCTTTAACCATAGCAAATTTTGATAATTTTATTGTTTAAAAATGTGAAAAAATTCAAACGGATAGAAGAGGAGAAATAGCAACTGAAGTATTGATTCTATGCTATTCTATGACCCTTTCCACTGCTTACAACTGAACAATATTAAATTTTACTGGGAAATACCGGGGTTTTCTGACGAACAATAATTAATATACGACATTACACTAAGATACGTCTAAAATTATGCTGAAGATTCTTGTAAGAAAAGATTGTATTAAACCGGATGTTACCGTCGTTGGCTGGGCTTAAAATATTCTCCTAATTCCTCCGCTACCTAGCTATTAGGAGATAAAAAGAAAATTGGAGCTTTTAAAAACGATACCTCTTTTTTTATTTACTATTATAATAAAATTAGATAGCAAGAGATATCACAAATAGTACAATCATTTCAGGAGATAATAAGATAAAATATAACAGATTAAAAATTAATAAAAGCAATGCAAAGTGGAACAAGAAATAACACCTTAAAAATTGACGATATAATTAAAGTGACAACTACAATATATGTGCTCCTTTGTAAGCTCATAAAAAATTATACGTTAAATTAACAAGTTAAGGTAAGTGTTGCATAGTAGACTGTAAACTGCGAACAGAAAGGGAATTACTACCACTATCAAAGAGTATCTGAAAAGCAAGTAATGAATCCGTCGTAATTTGCGAATTCAGAGAATTACATTTACTACAGCAGTCTAATCTCATTTAGTCAAAGGTATCTCTTATTGGCAAATTGTAATGCTTTGAAGTTTAAATTCCTGTAAAAAGAATGATTATTTTACAACAAGTGTGAGGTAAAGTAGCAGAAACCAGAAGTTGAGGGCTGTAGATAGCGAATATGTTCTTTGACTTCAACGTCGAAATATCTGAAAGTTCTAGCTACGTATTTTGCATCAAAACTTCCACATTTGTACATTTCATTTATACAATCTTTGTTGTTCAAGAAGTAATTTTTAATGGATGTAGTGTTTTAAAATATCCGTTAGCGTATTTACTAAAGACATTAGCTATTCCATATAAAACAGGGTCGATGTAAGGAATCGATCTGAAAGGCTTTATCTCTGAGTCTACCAGTGTGGTTCGCAGTAGTTAATGGAGGCGAGTTATCTCTCTGTAACTTTGTTTGGTATTTTGATCAGCAGTTTATCTATAAGTGAAGACTCATAACCGTTTAAACCGGACAGTACTGCACCCTCTGCTAGACACGTTTCTTCAATGAACCACTCTCCATTTCATCGTTGTGCATGAATTAAAATGTATTTGATGGCGGTTTCAAAATAAGTCATTTGGAAATTAAAAATGTCATAGAAGACCCAGCTTATATGAACTGCTACATATTAAATGACTAACCACAACGTCTGCTAAAACATGGCAGCATCTCTACCGCTTTGCTAAAGCATGTTAATTTTAAAAAATTTAAAAAGTGCAGAAATTAAGAAAAATCACTGTTCCAACTAATACGAAGGACCCTGTATATTTAACGGATTTCTAGCGGGGTTCTATAATGCTTACAAATTCTCAATAAGATGCTTTATATGCACATATTAAATTACGCATAACAAATCAATCCGCAATCTAATATTATATTTTATAACAATTCCATTCGTTCAAAGGTCTGTCACGTCAATTCTATTTCTCTATTCTATTCACGAATGTAGGCTGCAGCAAAATAAACCATCGCCTACAATTAATACAACATGTAAACACATATCGAGATCTTTCTCAACCGTCTCCACTTATAACGAATAAATGTAAATATTCAACCAGGAATTAATATAGAAAACAAGTTATTCGGTAACCCACCATTTCTTATACCGCCTCTTAAAAAAAAACTGACTGCTACGCTGTTAAAAGGAAATAATTCGCCTTACCTAATCTAACCGTGTAATTTATGCATCTCCGCAAGTTTTATTCATAAAAGTAAAAGTATGACACTCGAAGGTCAACCAGTTCGCTGTAGAGTGTAGATTATACACGTGTGCGATTTTAGCGCAGTAGTTTCTATGAATTATTATTGTATGTTGTAGCAGACATTCTTATGCACATATACATAATTTAGTATGTAGATTTCGATCATTTAAAAATTTATCTTTGATAAGAATTTAAATATCCTACAAAAACATTCTCGCAGCAAATTACGGCCACGCCGTGTGTGAAATAAAAAATACACGCATATGTACATAGATTTGTTATTGAACTCAATATAGAACTGGTTTGAATCGAGACATTTAGTATTAATAAATACATTACATCATGGAAATACTTACACATAATGTAAACAAAGAATGTTAAAAAATGTTAAGAGGCATTCAGATGATCTGTATTATCATATCATACCACTCTATTGCATAAAAATGATGTATTACCTTGAGTTGGTGGAATGTTAATATCGAATAGCTTAATTAAGGAATGAATAACTTAAGTTTCATTAATTATTCTTTCAAACAACTATTTTAAAGCTATACATAATCAGCTTTTATATTCTTCTTCATTATGATTTCGGGCGACGGAGAACGTTTGTTTCCATAGTAGCTGACAAAAGAAAATCAAGGCAATAATTAATTCTCAGCACCATTCTTTGAAGTGATAACTGAGGTATTGCTATACTACATGATAGTGGATATAAATAATTACTTATTTCAATTGTCATGGATTTCTTTAACATTCCAAACAAAATGTACGAAAAAGGTACGAAGTCGGGATGATAATTGTGTAGCGTTCACGTAGATGACGTTTGCATGGCTACCATTTCTACACAGATATAAAGCTTCATTCAATAGTTGATAACACGGCAAATATCAAACCAGTCTGTCAATTAGTTTGATGTCAAGAGCATTCGAAAGAAAACGTTGTTTAATTCAAATCAAGGACAATACTGGAGAACGTGCTGTCCTTAAATTTGCATACCTGAAGGACCTAAAAAATTCAGAAATTTCGAATAAAATGAAATAGTAGAATCATCGTATGTCACTATAAAAAAGTGACTGGCGGAGCATAAACGTGTCAGAACGAGTGTTGTTGATGCGTACCGAAGTGGCCGTTTAAAAAGTGTCACTATACTAGAAATAATTAACAAAATTCATGACATAGTGATAAAATATAGGCGGATTAAATCCAGTGAAATTGTTAACGTCGTGAATATCTCGAAGGGGCGGGTTTCCAATATTGTGAGACGCGATTTGCTTCCGCATCCCATGTATTTCCCAGATATGGCCCCCTCTGACTTCCATTTGTTCCCAAATTAAAAAAAAAAATGGGTGTACAGCGATTTTCCACAAATGACAAAATCAAAACCGCCCTCGAGGGCTACTTCGGATGAAGATGGTTTTCGGGATAGGATAACATCCTACTGAGTGCATTGAACGTTTAGAAAACTATGTTGAAAAATAAAAATCTTCCTGTATAGCCAAAATTATTTTTCCACTATTAGGCTATGCCACTATTATCGCGCTCAAATATTTCAAATATGGTTAAAAATATCAACATCAAATAAACCTTAAAATTGAACTAGGAATTAAAAAATGTGATAGTATATACGGCGTTTCGTATAAAATAACAGGGTTTAAAACTTTTCAGAATTTTTCAATGTATACTGTTTCATATATCGATCAATGTAGTTCCTTGTAAGACAGCTTGTATGTAGTTAACGTTGCACTGAAATCAATACCAATTGAAAAACAGAAGTAAAGATCCCAAAGGAAAGTAAGAGCTTGGTTATTGTAGAATGCCGAGTTCTTCCAATATCTATTTATGAATAAAGGAAACCATGCTTTATACCTTACAGAAATAAAGATATATTCAACATTTGGTTAAAAAATAAATATTTGGTTATGTTATTGATTGGTATTAATAAATGTCTTCATATCATATTACAGAGATACCCCAGGATCAGTTGAAGTAATAATTATCATGCTTTTTTCGTTTAGTTGAACGAATATTCTAATTAGGAAATATAATTTTTGTTTAACAGATTTAAGCATCACGGTAAGATGTAATTTTATTAGTTCAAATATACGCGAAGTAAAAGCTTTTGTACTCGATCGAAAATTAATTTTAATTAACACCTCCCCGTTTTATAATTAAGTGAATTTTACATGATGTAAATTTTACATTTAACTAATGGTCCCTGTACGTATTGGTATATCAAATTATATAATAAATCGATCATGATAACGAGTCATTTATATGCGAAACTTAATTGATTAATTACAGGTACAATGAAAATTTTCGCGTTGGTTTCTGGATTACTGTTAGATCTAAATTTAATTCTGCCGGTTTCCTGTAGGCGAATAACGTGTGCCGTGTAGCCGTACAAAATTTACGCTCACGCTCACATCTTCGCGTTAAGAGAATTTTATCAAATCACGCCCGCTAGGAAATGCCACACATACACACGAAAACTTTAATTTACATAATAATAAAGCCGCTTATTGTGTAATCTACACAATATAATCTGCACATCCATGTATATTCATTGCACGTCATAAATCCTGTAATGTAAACCAGGTCTAGTACGAATACTGCAATCATTAATTTTTTAAAGTAAACTGTAAAGTTACGACGAGGACCAAATTTTTATCTAATTAAAATTCTTTAATAGAAGAGAGGTGTGACGTCAGTCAGCGGTAGCTGGTGACGTTAATAGAAGATCTAGGTCAAGGTTTCAACTTCCTCGTTTATTTCCGTAGCATATCGTGTGCATCGTACTTGACAAAAAAAGTATACGAGGAAATCGAAGCGTTGTCTTTGATCTCCCATTTACGTTACCGACGGCCGCCGCTGGCGTCAGTGAATATATGTTTGAATTATATGAAATTAGTTGTTACTGTATTGTCATTACCTTTGAATTAAAAACATGATGTAATGATATAAGACTGATCCTCTCACCCTTCTGGTGCAGGAAGCTAATAAATATCTATTGCCATCTATCCTATATTCTACTGATGAAGCAACATAACAGTATTGAAGAAACTGTACTTGGAACATTTTACCCAAATTGGAACATTTATTGATTCTTCCTGTAACCTGTAAGATAGCTAGATTCTAGTTAAATTAGTGTCGTGAGGACCTAAAGCACTCTCCTCCAAACACATTTTTGAACGCCAGTGGTTAGTGCTTTTAGAAGAAAACAAATTTTTTGTTTGGTTTTGGTGTTATACGCAGTCCAGTTACATTTCTGATTTAATTCGAAGTGATGTAAACTTCTGCCAACTGAAAGACGATTTCAGCGATGCCTTCACATATGTTAGCATATGGCCTATTTCGAGTTCCAGCAAAAAAGGTTTTAATAACCTGTTTTTGTTGTTATGCTTGGCTAAGAAAAATGGCAAATTATATGCTCTGCTGCCAAGTTGATATAAAGAACTCGTTGCTTACCAAAGTAATCGTAACAATTATCAGACTATCAGATCTCAATTTTAAAAACGCGTTATTTTTTATTATTGTATCTTGCATTTATTATTATTTTATCGAACTTTTAGTAGATTTGTTTAGATTTGTCAATTTTTGGAAGACAATGTCCTTACATTTTAGTATTTTGTTGTTAATTTTAACGACCCAGTTTTTCTACACACTAGATTCTGTTATTCAAACGGACCTCACTGTATAATGAAATACTAACAGTTAAATATACCTTAACAACTGGAATTTTAAGTTTGAAGTCATACAAGGTACAAGGGCAAGTAATAATCTACCTAATTCGCTTGTAAATTATAATATTTTCCGCCGCTTCTGTATCCACCTCAACATAACTACATTATATGAGAAATGAATGTAAAAGCGTGCTTTCAACAACGCTTTAATATCAAAACCAGGTTTCAGTTTCAGAAATATGTAGAAAGTAAAATTTTACTTGTCGCTGATATAGTCAACGTGATCATAAATATACGAGGCCAAGGAATCGGCTAATGGTAGTAGATGGTCGGTTTAATTCTTTAATGAATGCTCTTTATCATAGCTCTTAGCGTTGCAAAGACCGCTTGTTTGTCCCTCTTTTAAGAGAAATATTATTGTCTGTTAAAAATTATGCTGGTATTTTCGGCAAGTTTTGAGATCATGCCAAAGAATGGAATCATGATATCCAATATATATTCCAAAATTGTTTGAAAGGTACATTAAACAAGGACAGGTGAAGTTCTCATGGTTTCACCATTACATAAAATATAACACAAAATGCACGCAACTATCTTTGAACTGTGTATTTGTACAAACGATTTATGTTAGCTGGTTAATCGACAACAACCAAAACTAGCTACCGGAAGATCGAACTTAGGGTCTTGAAATTTAGCTATCGTACCTTATATAATCCCTTATCGGCTTTTAGGAAAGTGGTTTAGATTTGCAGTAAAAGAAGAAGTGAGTAACTCCGGTTCCTGAATAGTTTAATAATTACAGACTACGAAAAACTGGAAATAGACATCGACAGAAAGAAAACAATAATGATAGCAAGGACTGTGGCGTAGTATGGTAAACAATACATAAGTAACGGCACCCTCCGCACCACACAAGTTTAATTTATTATATAGTAATATAATAAATAGTCCGGGGCAGCCGTTTCGAGGACACGAATGGTCCTCATCATCAACCGGTAACCGAATGCCACGACCCGAATGCATTACTAATAGATACATTGTGACCGAGTCTAAGCACTCTGAAGAAACCAAAATGGTCGCGATTAGTTTCATAATTAATAGATTGGTAAAATTCTATAAGTAAAAGTAGATACAATAAAGAATTTAATAAACTCCTAAAAAAATGTAACTATTTACAATGGTTACCTTTTTATTGATGTTGATGGCATTCTTAAGAAGATCCAACGTAACCATCATGTAATAAATTCCGCAATCTTTCCGACGGAAACCCGTGATAAGAAATTTTTAAAACTTCTGCTCCGCAGCATATCACAGGGTATAAGTAAAGCTTTAGGGGTCAAGACATGACCGTATGTTTTAGTTCGAGAAATACATTCAAAAACCTTGATAATTCATATTGTCTAAGATAAACCGGACATGAAGGAAAGGTCGGGAATTTATAAAATTGCGTGAGTCTATATTAATCAAATTTTTTCATTGACCAGTAATTGTTTCATTGATTATTGTAAATTAGCTTTTAGAGTTAGTTATGTATTTAATGTTTACTTTAATGTGCTTATATATATGTGATACGCGTGATTAGTTTTTGTTTGTCCTTAACGAAAATAATCTGTTGGACAATTAAATAACTAAATGAATAAATAGATAAGCGAAATGGGTGATAAACACCAGATTCAATAAACACACTAGGTGCTACAGACACGAAAAAGTAAAATGGTCAAATGTAGCACAACACATAAACGAAACCGGACATAATATTAAATTAGGAAACCTGAAATTAATTAAGAACGCGGAAATTAAACGCTTACGAAACTATTTACACATAAAGAAACACAAATTTGATTTATTACGGTGAACACATGTTTTACGTTTCGTGTTAAGATCTTTTCGTCTTTTTTTTCGTATTTTTCGCATGTGTTAGTTTTAACGTGAGTAGGTGGGATAGATATTTGTAAATAAAAGATTTTTCTCGGGAGTAGGGATAGAACAGCCATATTAGAATTAGAGCTTTTTCTCGCATCTTTCGGTCATACTGTTGACAATGGGGATTCACGCATACTAGAAACAGCTGCTCTGGACTAACCAATTAAACTCATGAGGTGCAGAGCGCCCCGATGCTTTAAGGTTGCTTATCGTTATTGGTTTAGAAGTGTTATTTGTTTAAAGGTATATTGATACCATATATAGGATGAAGTACCACCCAATTCCTTAGTGGGTGAACAAGCAATTATTGCGGATCAAGGAGAAATGGCTAAGGAAAGCACTAAGTAAGCGATACCTTAGAATTAAGTATCCACATTACCATAAACACACATACACAGAAGTTGCATATTTAAATTTAAGAACAACAAATGAAATTACAGGTCCTAATGAATCAATTTTCTTCTTTCAGGAGACTATCCATAGAGGCTGCAGTGAAGAGACATGCTGATTTTTATAATGTATTTTCTTCTCTGGGAATTGTTAATGCAATTTGTATTTTAAATTTTATCTATTTTCCAAATAAAGGCGAATTATATATTGTAATAATTCCAAGTTACTTGTATAACTAAATATCTACTCCCGAATTTAAATTCCCCTAACGCAGACGCGTACGCGTATGAAGAAGTTTTCCCCTGACAAATGTGCTCTTTCAAAATAGAATTCAAATTTCTCAAATTGGTTGTTACAGAATAATATTAGAATTCCTCGCAATTTAGTATTCCAACACGGAGCATATGATTACCGGCTTCCGCACCTTGGCAACGACGAAAATGTATTCAGCGAAAATCATCAGATATGTAGGTAGCTAAGGTGTAGGTTGACAGGAAGGTAGTAGGCAGGTTGTTGGGTTCGTAATTCACGATAATGCAGACGAAAGAAAGGAAGAACGAACTTCGGTATTATCACAGCGAAAGAGAAAATAGGAAGAGCTACGGCAAAGAAAATAACACGCTCGCTTGATTTAACAAAAGCCTAACAAATGTTACACGGTCGTTCACGAGCAAGAGACGAATAATTCTGGAAAAATCTTGCGCTAGCTTGATGCAAATGGATGCTATAGTGAAAACTCAGCTTTGCATACGTAAGTTCCAATATATAGTTTCCTTCCTAGGTTGACAAAATGTATGCATGCATATATGTATGTACCGGTATGGATTTACGTAAATCCTCCAAAAAGGAAAACAGAAAGACGTTTTGCGTTTTAAAAAAAATTTAAGCGAAAGCCATGAACAACGAATTCACTCACAACCATTCCAGAAGCACAAATATAGCAGCTGTAATTATGATATAAATGTAAGTAACCAGTTTTAAAATCTTTTAAAAAGAAGTTTTGTTTGTTAATGAAAAGTTGCTCCCACGTGAGAGTAAGTCGTCATAACTCCAAAAGAAAATAGCATTTTAAATTGACTCCACAAAACTGCAAATCCTTCCCCACTTAATTATCTCTCTAGCTTCACTACTTTCCGAGATTGCTGTACTAATTAAATAATTAAAAAGAAACTCACCGTGTATATACATATAAAATACGGGGACGGTCTAAAATGTTCTCAATCTAACACAGAAACAGGTATTCTTTTGTCAACTTCTCTACATAGCCTCCTTGTGAGTTTATACACGTTTTTCAGCGATGTTCCCATGTTCAAATAACAATTGGCATCTTGTTCTGCAAAACAGACGTTTACGAATGTGATCCCCTCTTCATCCGATGAGAATCTCTATTCTCTGAGCGAAATTTTGAGCCTAAGGAACATAAAAAAGTCCTGAAGGCCAGATCCGGCGAATAGGATGGATAGTACATTAATTCGCAACCCATTTCGCAAAATTTTTGCCATAACACCCATGAGATGTGAGAACACTGCAATAAAACCTTCTCCTTCTTCAAATGCGGTTGCTTTTCCGGAATTTCTGCCCTCACCTAGTCAAATAGCGGTGGATAGTATGCCTCCGCTACTGTTTTTCGTTTTTCGAGCCGCAACTACATGACTATGCCAAAAAAAAAACGGTCGCCATAGTTTTCCGGGCTGATGGAACAATTTTTCGGAGCCAATTTGTACTTCGCAACCCACTGTTTAACCTCAAATCGACGGTCGTCTAACACCATTTGGTGAACCTTTCCGATTTTATCGGTAATGGTTATAGTTGTTGGCAATCTTGAACGTTCATCGCCAACTACGCTGGTGCAACCACGTTTAAATACAACCAAAATATCTTTGTGGCAAATGATGGTGCAGCGTCCCCGTAAACAACGTCCATACGGCTATTGTCTTTCAAACGCAGGAATTTTTACAGAAACGCTGGCATCGGTAGACGCAAGCAATTATTAAATAACAACTGACTGCCTAACATGGCTGAAATTTTCGAAAGTATTTTTCATTGCATATGCAATTATATTATCGGAATATTTTTGGCGAGTACTGCTATCTTCATAGCTGTGACGTTTCTCGGACTACCAAGTTTATTTTCAAAATTGAGTCTCGTTTCGGTTATTGTTTTAAAACTTGAAAGTTGGTGATACTGTGTTCCTAGGTTTGTAAGTAGTTAAAGAAAGGTTTTCTTTTTTATTACTGAATATTAAAATTCGTTATATAAAGTGTGGTAAACGTACAAAAAGATATTTTCTATTATAGCAGTTGCCTTTACGTGCAGATCATAGCAATCGTAAATTGAAAATACTTTCTCTTAAACGAAATACTCCACAAGAAGGTTTATGTTATGCATTCTCCACATACCTAATCACCCAATCACCGCAATGTCTTTTGTTAGCAGCATTTATATAATGCTAATTTGTGAAAGTATCCGGATTTCGTTCGAGACCGGCCACATGGACAATATACTTTGACCTTAAACTTGTAAAAATAAAAGTGACCGAATAAACGGTTCCAGTTATGAGCTCACAAAGAGAGATCGATGAAACAAAAATTCACTCATAAATAAACGATCAAGCAAGTAAATATTACACGTACCTACATATGAAGAGTGAGGCTGGTGTGGGAGGTGTACGGACACACGACACAGCTAGCGTCTGATGAGGGAAGTGGGTCACCAAGATCACGAACGAGGCAATGCAAGGAATGATATTCAAATATAAATATATTGGTCACTGGGGTATTCCGTATTTCACCGGAGAGAGAGATGAAATTTCTGGTCGGACGAAAGGTCTCCGAATATTAGTGAAAACCATTTCCGGTGCGCCGGTTGTATTGTATATGCTCATTTTATATATTAGCATGGGTGGATATTGATTTATATTTTTATGACTTTTTACAAAAAGTTGAAATCAACGTAAAACTGATTTATGGTTTCATATCCTGATATATTATTATATAAACGTGTTTTTCTGTAAATATCAACTCACTGGAGACATTAAGAATTACTTTGAACGCACCTACATATTCTAAATAATTAAGAAACTTTTCGTATGATCACATTTACTTTAAAATCCTTCTTTTACCGAGATACCCGAAAGATCGGACATCTACTTATTCCCGAATCTTACGAAAAACAGATTAAGTAGTAACCCAACTAATAAGGTAATGATTGACCTTTAAGTTCTACCTTAACCTAATCTTGGAGGTTAAACGCTTCATCCACAGTACTCTCACCTTGAGCTTTTATTTTCCTAAAATTTGACACAGCAGTGATTACGCAAAAATCGACCGACTTGCTTGAAGGTTGCACCGAGTGTTTAAAAAGAGCAATTTTGGGAAAAAATGGAAATTTCACTTGTGGATATTTCTTTACGATTTTAATAAAGGCATAACACAACAAGAATCCCTCGAATCGTTTTGTTCAACTTCTAGTAATAAAGCGCAATCAGGAGAGACGGTTTACTACTCGCTTGCCGAATTTCCTTGTACTCGTGCTACCGTCGAATTTCGTGAACGTCAGCCAAAATCTATTGTTCTTCCAAAAAACGTCGATGCCGTGCGCAACATGATTGAAGAGGATCGGCATCTGACTTATCGTGAGGTAGAAGCAACCTTAGTCAAATCAAAGGCATTCGATTTTGCATGAACATTTAGGTGTAAACAAAATGTGTTCCTGATAGAGTCCGCATAATTTGACCTAAGCACAAAAAAAGCTCATGCCAATTGGTATAATGTGAATGTCCAAACAATTCGACAGAGGACTTTCAAAAACTGGGGAAAAACTTAGATATATTGCTACGAACCAAAAACTAACCAACAATAAACAGCTTGAGTCTTCCCAGATAAATCAAATCCAACAAAAGGTATTCATTTACGAAACACTTCCAAGAAAATTACTGCTTGTTTCTTTCAGTGTACTAAACATGTTGCAAGCGTTGCTTTAGAAGATCGAAAAACAATTAATTCTGAACAGTGTACAACAATTTATTTGTCGGAGGTCATCGATGAAATTAGGACACATAATTGACAATGTCGCATCATCACTGTTCAATTGTTTGATGTGCTGCATGACAGTTGACAACATCAAACAATTAACTATTTGAAGGAGAAAAACATCGAATTAGTGTCTCGTTACCAGTACATCCACCTGATTTATCCTTCAAAGTGCAAAAAAAAACATGCAAAAGTGTATAAATTTTAACGGTGAATATTTTGAAAAAGAATAAAGGGTCTTAAGAAAAATCCTTGATTGTTTTTGTAAAAACTTAGGAAGCAACCCTCGTACCAATGACAACACTGCTCGCGCGCAAAATAACACTCTGCAATTGGCTATACTTCGACATTTTCAATGTTTATGCAAAGTTAATTTGTAATACTATTATTTAGCCAAATATACATATATCATCAACATTGGAAAAGAATACATAAAAAAAAAACATTAAGAAAAGGGAGGTGTCTCGTGAATGTTCAAAGCATGGTTTCCAAATCAACCATGAGTATTCTAAATACATTAACTTACAACTTACTCGATAGTAGTATCCTATTGGCTGATGCTTCATTCTGTCGCAGAAAGTACAATGTTCACGAACCAAATCTTCATTACTGAATTTGATTTGGCTTTGAAAAAAAAGTGATTCGTGATTTCATAAAGCCTTTGTCTTATAGAATGTTTTATATTCTAGAAGAATAAAACATTTTCTCATCATGACATTGTGGATTATAAGGATTGGTAGCCAATATGCTATAAAAAGGCAGACAAATCGGTTGCAGAATATGAAACCTTCAGTGTTCCTGAATATCGACAATTCGTATATGAAGAAAATTCTAGAGTATATCAGTGGGAAACGGCTAAAATGTTTCTATTACATCACCTCCTGGACAAGTTTCGACGAAAACGAAGCTTGCACATATGTAAAATGTAAAATTTCTATATCCTTCATCCTACATAGCAAATATTTTACATTTTGTTCACATGTTTTGTATGTATTTATAGCATAGTAATTAAGAAAAAATTTCTGAAAAACATCTGAGTGGAAAAACGTACGACCTATCCATTAACGTATGAATAAGTTTTCTTCAATTTCGTGAAAAATCCTTATCTCTAGACTTAAACCTTTCTTTCACTTACAGATTCAATATCATTCCATCTAACTTATGGTTGTGACGTAGGATTACTGAGATAAAAACATTTTAATTTTTCGTGGGACTGTAATACGCAATTTTGCTGGAAACCAATCGTACCGGATCTTATATGCCTCTTATTGGGATTGGTAGAGATAGTCCTCTGCAATAATCTTGATTATATTTTCATTAAAAGAAGTGTGTCCATATCTCTAAATGCGTTACCGGTGGTACATCAGGCAGGACTTCCACAATATTCTCTCTCCTTGTTCGAAAGTGGATACTGGAAATATGCTTATATTATACTATATAATGTGTGATATCTATCACTGAAAGATGATCCATAACGTGATGTTGCTTAAGGATACACAGTTTCAGCAGAATAATTCATTTTCTACATTTGTTGTCCGGCATCACTCCTTCTACATAGTGTTCTTTACCGCTCATCATCCAGCTCGAACATTCTTGTTGTCGCTTAAGCATTCATCCATGTAACGTCTTCTCCATTCAAATATTTTTTCCAATTCATAGTTCAAAAAAAGTTACTATTGTCGTAGCCGAAGAAAACAAAAAAATATGGAAATACATAAAAAGAAGATACAACGTAGCGTCAAACTCGATGCTGAAGGTATTCGGATTTCAAAACGTGTTCAGCATGTTTTCGCAATTGAGAGATGGCACGGGATGAATACATAGGAATTTGAGGAACTCGTTCATTCCGTTTTAAACTACCTCAATTTCGTTCAAAACTTAAGCATGATTCAGGAATATAATCGAATGCTTTTTTAAACTTTACTAATTTAGATATCATTAAAACTTTTTCGTTTAACGTTACGCCTCTGTTCTCTTTGACAATGACCTTCTGCGTTCTCACCTCAATCCAATTATAAATCCCATCAGAACATCTCCATTGGATTTAATATATGCCGTTCCGCTCAAACTCGGAATATTTAATTTAATGTATTCACACTGTTTACCGTCCTGAAATTTGGTTTCTTTCCTTGGATACCAACTAGTTAATTACGTCTCGTTTCATATGTAAACTATGCTTACAAAATCTATTTCAGAGCAAAACAAGGGTACGTTGCTTTCAATTTTAGAAATTCCTTCACTAGGTACGTAATATTTAAAGAAAAAAATTGTCAAATTAGACGTAAAATACATACGACAGACAAACCAAGTGGACAGACACGTACATATACTAATAAATGCTCATATCATAAACATTTCATAAGCGTATCTAACTTTAGATGTTCTTTTTCTCGTCCCTAAAGTTGTTGTGTTGAATTTTGTAAATTTTCATTCCAATGTTAGTACAAACGTATGTACGCAAGTTAATAGCTTTGGGAAGTTTGAATAATTTATTTTGTAGGGATATTCAGACAATGTAAATGCGTGGATTTGTTGTCCTGATCAACTTATAAAATGAAACACTAAAAAAAAATTACCTACCTAACTTCCGCTGACAAACCCATCCTAAACAAAAAATTCTAACGGCTATTTTATTCGAAATGCCAAACAGCTTCATAACGACATTATTACTAGAACTCAACACATAATTTTTTTTATCAATCCCAGTAGGCCAGGAAATTTTGCATCAACCAAACGCAAATCAAGCGCTACTACCATCAGTGCTAGATTTGCATTGGGGAAATATCAACGATTATCGAAGCAGCATTGTTACAAATTTTTAAAAAATCCTTTCACATAATATTCTTGTGTTTGGAAAAAACTTCCTGCAATATCAAGAAGTATTTTTAATTTATATGCGTCAGCATCGGATAAGATTATGTAACACATAGCGTAATGACAATCGGGATGTTAATTCGAATTTAATAAGATACTGACTGATTATCAATAAGGTTTCCAAAAAATCATCGGTGGGGAACCTCCACAACTCTATTTTTGCGAACTAGAAACATTTAGTCGCTAGACATAAGGCCTTCTGAAGCAATTGGCAGAGGTAGAATGTGGCGAAAACTTAATAATGATATATTATAATGAAACTTTATTTAAAAATTAATAAAATTACGAATTCAGGATTTCTCTATATTTTAATTACGGGATCTATCTTTCTATTTGCAAATTGAACACGATTGAGAGATAAATTAAGCAAATATATATGTATGCGAGTTAATTTTTATTTTATATCAAGTTCTGAAATTATTTACAAAATTTATTTTAAATTAAATGGATACAAAAACTTATTTTAATCTCTAACCAATAGCTAATTTTTGAGTCGAATATTAAATTTAGAAATTGATTTTTAAAAGAAATTTGAATTTAAGTTTTATTTTGGCTATTATCAATCATTTGCTTATCTAATTTTTGGTACCTCTAAAATCTTAGTCTTCAAATCCAAATCCAGAAATCCTTTCCAATCTTGAAGTCCATGCGAACACGAGTCCGAGTGATCCCAAATCCATAGGTGGTGACATTTTATTTAATGAAATGCCCAAAATGTTATTACTGAGTGTGGACTTGAGCCATTTATGAAAAAGATCTCGTTTAAAAATTTAATTTTTCACTTTTTCTAGGGGAATTTTGAAAAAGATGTCATTGTCGTAAAAGGATTGTCTGTTTTTCCATTATTTTTTAAATTTCATCCGCAGATTGCTAACCCGAATAAATCAAATGACACCCTTGATGTAATAACAACCATTTGTATGTCCTGGTACAGTCTAATCAGGTACATAGATTTATGTTGGTTACCATAACGATGATACTAATTTTAATTTTTACATTTGAACGCTTACACGAATTTGAAATGATTGAGAAAATTTAATAATAAGAAATATAATTGTGATTTACGATAGTAATTTTGATTTCTCGCAGCATAACTTGTTTGTATAAGACACCATCACAATCCAAAAGAAAAACACAAACATGAGTAAGCAATGGTATTAGGTTGTACGACTTCGGGCCCCAATAGCCCCCTGAATTTTGTGTGAGCGGTAGTGTATGATATGCTGCTGCAAGTACGCGTCGAATTGGCTTGATGGTTGTGCACATAGAATTCGCGATCTAACACCTAACTATTTGACGTTGTAAATGTGGATATTTACTACCCAACTTCTTGTTGAGTAATATTTAATTTACGAAATAATTGCAAAGACGCAATACTTACTTGTAGTAAACATTAAAATTAAAACATTAAAAAGGAACACTTGTGGTGTGGAGGAAATGAAGCGGGAACCAGTAATGTTTTGGTTCCCCAGAGATTGTCGCTGAGTGGAAACGACGTAATAAAATGCCAGCGACAAGGAGAAGACCCAGATGTTCTACAAGCCACTGGAGAAACCGAAAAGGAAGTCACAATAGCTTTACCGCCCCTTGTCTTTATCTGTTGATTGAGTAAACATTGGCTGAACGACGTTCCTCAGAGCGCTGATGACAGTGACCTCCTATGTTGTATAGGTATAATATTATAGTACAATACATGCGATTTTTAGACACAAAAAATGCTGTGGATGTTCATTCTTTATAAAACTTTGCATGAAGGGTAAAATTTAATTCAGTTTTATTTCCACTAGCATATGGGATCATTTACCTTCATGCTCGTTACTTTTGCTACTGAATGCAACTTATTAACATTTATATTAATACATTCACTTTCTACAGCGTAAATGTAATTACCACTCCAAACGATATAAACGCGTACCTGCATGCATTCAACCGAATAAGATTTCAAATCTAACATCTTCGACCTCGATGCGCTATTATTGCTATTATTGGAATAAAGCAATTCCATGGGAAAATAATGTGTGAAAGTTTCGCAACGCTGCACCGTAGATCCAGTGGTGAATTATGGCAAAATCGATCGTGGTGAAAGTGGAATCTACTTAACGACCTACTCAACTACAGTATCACGAAAGTTATCTACAATAAGGGGTCTTAGCTCGCACAAATAAATCACTTATTCCGGACGGATTCCCTGTCGCTGCCGGTTGCAATTAAACAGGACTAACAACTTACAGGACGCACAGATCTGCCGCAAAAATGTCGGTACACAAAAGTCTAAGCGCTCTTCAAAGGATGAACGCATTAGTATTACGTTGTTCTTTATTAATAGTTTTACTTTTTTGCGCTTGATTATTCGATGTTAATTGTATTAGAAATAGCGAATGCAATAGTAGTCGCTCAGATTGTGTTGCAATCGTGACTTAATCACATATAATAAAGCTTTACAGGAAAATCAATTTCAAGGAAAAGAACTACATTCACCGTGAAAATTATACTTTCTTCATTGCGCTGTTATAGATCTATAACTCCTCCTAAAAAGATCAAGATCTACCCAAACTACAAAAAAAAACACCTGTCTCTCTTGAAGTATTGGGATGTCATGTGCAGATCTTACCAACAACTCTCTCTCTCTTGCACGTGTATTTTTCCAACAGTACTTAAAACTGCAAAGGTTTGCAAATAAATTGTTGATTATTAATTACAGATTCAATTTCGAAAATCTTTGAGACAGTAATGTCAGAAAACATTGTTGAGTTTTGTGCTAAATATAGTATAACAGCACCGTTTTCAGAAACGCAAGTCGACTACGATGGCCATACTGCGTATGTCAGCGCCTGGGCCAACGCAAACAACGTGTAGGAATTTTTATTGATATGAACAGAAACATTACTGTATCCTATAACATCCTTTATTGTAGGCTTCCACGGCTAGAGTTAGTTAAAACTAAACGTGTTCCGGATTTGTGCCGTGCAATGTTGTTTTTTGTTAAACGAAAACTCGACATTTCGCCTACACTCACATGGGGCTTCTTCCGGAGAGTGAAAGGTGGTAGGCAACAGCTAGCACAGTAATTGAACGTGTAAACCACGCCAGAGAGCGTTTGATCACGGTAACTCAACATGTGAACTGAGCCTGCAGAAATGAGTTGCGCTACACGAAATTAGCAGAGACTAGACAGACTCGTGTTTATTCGTCTGGTGAGAATGAGTTCGGGTTGCCTACTAGTTTCCCAGTGAATCGACAAAACACGAATCTGTCTAGTATCTGCTAATTTCGTTAGGTGTTCTCGTTTCTGCAGGTTTAATATGAACCAAGCCAGAGGTGAAAATCGACTGCCTCTATTGTACTTTGTGATTTTAGGATCAAATATATATTATTATTAACTGTGTCCCCTTTTTTACAGTATATACTGTAATGTTATAAAATAAACAATATATTCACTTCTTTTCTTGGCATTTCACATTGTCCACCTATCGGGTATGAGGGTCCATCTGTTGGTAAGAAGCCCGATCCCTGTAGAAAGATTCCTGTTCTTAGCCGAATATTAAAGGGGCGTAGGAATAATAAAATTAATATAAATCCAGCCAACGACAATCGTGGGGAAGACTTATATTAACTACTTTTTCTACAGCAAGTTCCGGTGCATACGTTAGTTGTTTGTCAATTAAAAGTCTTTCGGTCCATTTTATCTAAATTATCGGCGTAATTTAACCTTGTAGTGTTGCATGTGGTCAAGAGTAATCTAACAATGGTTAGAAACAACGCCAATTTTATTTATGAATTTATGTCTAACTGTCGTCCAGGCATCTTGTATCCCAAGTTCCTCCAAGTTTTATAGTGTTAATTAAATATTTCAATTTTAAAATTCGTGTGTTCAATAGTATAATACTGAAGAAGTTGTATTCAAAGAAGGATACAAACCCTGTGTTTATGTAGTGGAAAGTTACAAGATTTAAGGTTAGTTAGTCATTTTCATTTCTACGTCTTAAAACTCTCACCTAACAATTTTTCATTTGCCGGAAGAGTGTCTAGGGACATTCCCGGATTCACGTCCCTCAATTTCTGTAAATTTAAGACTTTCGTAAAATTTCGAAAAATTCACAAATTTCATCCCATTAAAACATTACAATACATATATATGTTTTATTTGATGTTTGTTTCGAATAATGAAAATTAAAATCATCGTAGGTTCTAAAAACTAGTTCCCCGTTTTTTTATCTCTAAAAAAAAGAGAAACGGGCGGAAGTCGCTTATCCTAATCATATATATGAATTTTTGGCAATGCTCTGGCCGTTACTTTTAGCATCGTAATTTTCAGAATGCGTTAAACACTTAAAATAAAAAACTTTCTTTATTCTGCTTATATTTTCAAACCTATCCTTTTACGTGCAGGAGTTAGGAACGATTTCTTACAGGATTAGGAACGCCAAAAGAGGTGCATATTTATTAAAGTATTTTGAAGAAACTTCAAAAACTGTTTGCTGTACTCATTTACTGCGTTCACTAATTCTCTCTAAATTTTCAGATGTTCGTTGAACCAATTCTAAATAAAATAGGAATTGACACCAATGACTCTTGTTCATATTTTTAATCCTTGATAAGATAATAAAGCTGTACGAGTGTGTGTTGTTCGTTAATTAATTTAACCGCACTCTATTAATATAAACCACCTCCTTTTAGCCAATTTTAGGTAGTCCATAGCTTGGCTAGACGCAATTCAATAATCAGCTGATTTTGCATTTGCAAAATTAAATAATTTTTGTTAAAATATTTTACCCACATTTTTTTGAGGGAATTCTTAGAGAAATCTGTTGAGCATGGTACCGACTTTCTGCGATTGGTAGCGAAGGGTTGCTGAGAAGATTACGTGTTTTGTAAATGTGGACGCTTCGTCTTCGTACCAAGGCCCCTGCAAGACCTGTGAAGAATCATCGAACAAAAAATATCTAATGCGTATAATTAGATATAAGCCACGTATGTATAATTCACACATGCTAAGTAAAGAAAAGAAGAATAATTTCATACAAATTTATTTATTATGCTGTTAATTTTGTGAATCTTTTTCAGTATTGATTTATTCGAATTACATTAGTAAAATGTGAGACTTAGAGAAAAATAAAAAGTACTGTTCGGGCAACAGTTAGGATAACGTCATATTTAACAGAGCCGCATTGTACGTCAGATAGCGATGTATATACACAGCTCATCATTTAACGTTGCCTTTTATGTTACGTATTATATCGTAGATTATTATTCGAGATGTTATTTTAGCAGGTTTACAAGGTATAGTTGGGAATCTCTTTTTTTATTGGTTACAAAAGAAAAGCAGCGAACACAAACGCTACGTTTTACAAATTCACCGGGGCCAGTGGACAACAAATAAAAAAGCAATTGCTTCTAAAACACAGCTAGTTACGTTAATGAACGTATTAAAAGAATATTAAAACTATTAGGTATACATTCAATCGTGAAAGAAGTTAATAGATTAATAAAATTACACTATTGTAAAAACGAAATTTTCATTTCCCGCTTTCCACAAAAATAGACTTCTCCACGCTATCAGAAATACTACCTGCTTATAAACTTTAGACATTGGGTGAAATTTCTTCTTTACCTTAACCAACGAAGTAAGCTTGCCAGAGAGTTTTTCCTACTAAAAAGTAATCTTGCTAAGCGAAATTATCTTGTGTACTGAAAAGTAAGCTTGGTGGTAACTTAAATTTCCTGTGGATAATGTTACACCAATCGTAAGAAACTACACATCTAGAGTAAAATTCCGAAAGTTGCCCCCAGTGTCAAATATGGCTTGCTGCCTGTTAAAATTCCAAAATTTCTACTTTCCTGAATTGGTTAAATTAAATTTATTAAATAATGTACCTACCTAAATGTTATTAATGATTAATGACAACAAATACCTAAATACTTGTGCTGATATTAGATACTTTGATCAACCAATTAAAGTTACGGCATCTTTTTAGAGGAGTTTTCCAATATCACTGAAAGAATAAATACTAATGTCGCTGATATCCACAGCAAACGCTTAACTGAATAAGAAACAAATGCATGTATAAAAAATGTAAGATCAACTCCGAATAAGTAACAAGCTTAATTTTTATTGGTCTTCCTACACTCTGTCTGAGATAGTAAGTTTGTCTATTACTATTAAAAGCACATATAAGTACCTATTCTAGAGCTTAATTTTGGCAAAATTCACGACCAACCACACGCATAGGTGTTTCTCAGCTATAAACAAACATTGATGTTAGTAGTCAATAATTAAATTGTCGCCAAAACTAGTATAACTAATATTTTGCCGGAGATTTCAATGATAAATCAGAACACAAACCATACCATACTCTCGCACGTAAGTCAAGTAACTTCATAATTTAGACACACCTGTATCGTGGCCCTCATAAACACTGCACCCATATTGTTCATACTTGCAGGTGTGTTGATACGTTCTTATTGTCGTCGATTGCATTATTTGTATTGCACCGGGTGACTGGGCTGCTGTAGTAATATACACGTCTCTTACGTCACGCTATTTGAGCGCTCACCAGGTCAATGTGACCTACCTGTTTCGCCGTTGATATTTTATGTCAGGTTACCTTAACGAATTCTTGAGTAAATAAAACATTAACGCATTATACGTTATATGAGAGAACAGAAATTACATTTAACAAGCTGCTTTATGGATGCGCACGAACCTCTGAAGATTATAAAAAGTTTTTTTTAGTAGTACCAAGAATATAACATGCACTGTTGTATTGTTATTAGCTTAAATAATACCTAATTATTATTCTTGGGATTACGACATTACCTAATGTTATTATATAATAACGTCAGGTACTGCCGTAATTATAATGCCTACAGGCAAATAGATTCTTTATGTGTAAGTTTTTCTATAGGAGTTAAGTGGTATTTTCATACTTTGTAATTCTTCGGAGATTTTAACGAATAATCACTATTCTTGCATTAAGTCGTCAAAAAATTTGGTACGAGGACTGTTGATATGATCACCGTAGCACCAGCCGTGAATCAGTACAGATCGTCCCGAAGATAGGTTACGAGATCGTTTATGCACATTAGGGAGAGGGGGGACCTAAGGTAAAACCCTGCGGTAAGCTCTCTTTTTCGTCAGAAGCTAATCTAATAAAATACTCTTGCACTCATGGCTAATAAAAGCACGTAAGGGATGCTGACTCAAATAGGAAACCGAGAAGTTATACGAACAGTATCTTTGCCTCAAATATGAATTAATAATATAAGGAACCAGGAGAATTTTTCTTAAAAATTAGAGAAAAGATAGCCAATGTTGTTCTTCATGAAATAAATAGCAATTGCAATCCATTGTTAATCATCCAGTTACCAGTAACAAGTAAAAGAGTGGAACATGGCATTATGTAAAAGGTAAACACACAACAATTTGAAATTACAAAAACAAAGGTATCGAATACAAAGAAAGACTCCAAATGAATTTAGTTAGTTAGAAGAAACCTTCAAGAGTTTTTAGGAATATCTGTGAACTATGAAGAATAGAATTCATCGACTCCAAGAACATTTGCATTAGTTCTCCCCTAATAAGGTTGCGTCAATTTTTTGACACAGAAGCAGTTGTTTACATTTACAAATGAAACCCGCATAAAACCAAAATATTTATGTACATCAAATCCCTCCAGGGTGGGTGCGAAGCAGGATTGAATTTCGTCGTAATTTCACGTTTGCCTGGTGATTACCGGTTATTTGCCATAAACTTGACACCGTCGTCGACCGATTTCAATACCAAGTATTTCGTTTTATCCCAAAGGTAGGGTTTAATGCTCTAATGCTGCTTGAGTTTATAAGAAATAATGAACTAGCTTGACACAACACCGATGGTGTGGCTGATACTCACCGATGGGATAGCTGATACTCACCGATATGTCGATAAGTAACAAAAGATTCCCTTTATTCATATGAGATTTAATATCCACCAATATCTTTGTTGGTATGGTGCTGCTATCGTATTAATAAACGTGAAAACGACATATTTTGTGAATTTCAATGTAATAAAATGATAAAAATTTGCTATGTGTGTAAACATATTTTAATATGAAAACACAAACAAAAATTTTAAAAGGAAAAGGTATTGCGAAAATCCTGGTGTCCAATGCAAAATATTCTCTAGCTGACAAGCTGTATTCTTATTAAGTACATTCTTTTTTTAGATTTTGTATTATATGTGTTCGACTTTACTACTCCTATCGCTAAGGAATAACTAAAAAAATTGACTAACATTCGCATGAATTTCATCTTCTCCTGGACGTTTCCTTTATATATTTTGGTTTTAAAAAGCGGAGTCTTTGGTGCGTTGATGAATTAAAGTTCTATTTATGAATCTAGAACATCACAGCATGCTCGAGTAAACTACGTTTAAATATTACGGTTGAAGTTTAAGTTTGGATGGCAAAAACAAACTAGACGTGTCACATGCAAATTTAAATTTGAGTTGCAATTTTAATGAAACTAAGTTTCACGGAAATGAAATGTTTGAAGTAATCTCGGGCGCACGGAGCGAGTAGCCCTTTGAAATGTAGTTTTTAATTTAAGACTTTCCTTGAAGATACTTGATTGAAAAATGCGAAATATGTAAGAGACGAGAAGAATGTCAATTTAATTTTAAGTAGATCGAGGAAGAGCATTTGGAAAATAGTAATTTCCTTGTTTAATGTTGAGTAGAAAAGCTTTTTATTACAGAATACTGTAGTAGAGGATATACGAATATTATCTTATTTGTGCTGTGATTTTCGTATTTACCTCTACGTATAGAGCTGCAGAATAATACGAAATAATTTAGCAATACGTAAAATACAATTATTTACATTGATTCATACATCCACCTCTACCTGTTACGGTTTCAAATGTTTGCGTCGTAAACGTCAATCACTTTACAAGCGACCCGAATCCGATACGCGCCATTAAATTTTTCGGATAAAATTTCAAAAATTAATATTCACTACCCGTGTTCCGCCAGCGAACAGGCAGGCAGCAAATGGACCGAAAATTAAAAAAGAAAAAAACGCAAATCGAAAATAATGTAGAATACAACGCAGAAACGATGTCATGAACAGAAACACATTAACACAATTACCGATACGAGATGCGCACGTTTTCATACAACTGGTGTCTTCCTAAAGTTCTGTAATTGATGAAATCTGATAGAGAATGTATAATATCCAGAATATTACATGTGTTTTTAAGCGAATGCATTCCATGAAAATTTTGTTGGAACAATTCGTCAATGAGTTCTAGAGTTTCTAAGAAACAGACAAGATATATAGCGTACCTTAGATCTCTTCATATTTCTTCACATAAGTGAAAAATTTAATTCACTAATTTAACATTTCAATATTGATGAACTGTTAAAAAAAACCTTAGAAGATAACATTAACGCATTCTACTCAATGGCTCGCTTTCTCTCCCTATGGTCTGACCAAGATTCTTGTATTCCCTTGTCTTCAATGATGCTGTCCAACTCTCGCTGCTGAGACTCCAGTTTATGATCAACACCACCTTCCTTACCAGTTCATCCATATCTCCACGTTTTTAAGCAGATCTTAAAATGTCATCTTATTCAGTCACAGACTCGAGATGCCCGGACTTTGGGGCAGCTCGACCACCTGTTTAATTAAGGTGTTATTGCTGGTGGTAGGTCTTTCCCACGCTGCAAATCCTCCTGACGGGATATTTCGATGTCATTCCTTACTTGTTCGTTTCACAGGGAACGTATCAGGGAACCTTTGTTATCCAATGCGCTGTTTTATTTAGTGGTATCTAAATTCTTCAGCTAATATTCATATTCCGCTATTG
This sequence comes from Oryctes borbonicus, assembly GCA_902654985.2. NCBI lineage: Eukaryota > Metazoa > Arthropoda > Insecta > Coleoptera > Scarabaeidae > Oryctes > Oryctes borbonicus. Next base: position 9,533,938 of record LR736857.1, read on the forward strand.
TGGCTCGCGCCATACGGCCTCAATTTAGTCAGTTAGAGCCTTTTTTTATTACATGTCAAGTCAAGAATGATGGACTCAAAGAAGCAGATAAAACTACGTGTGACAAATGTAATTCCTTTTAATATAATTTATTATACATTTCATTATCTTAGGATAGCCAGA
>LR736857.1:9534109-9573599 GCA_902654985.2 Oryctes borbonicus
ATAATTGGAATGAACCTTAATAACATGATTATGAAGCTTATTAAATCTCTGTCGTTATTTCGTTTTTTGAGTTTTGTACCCAGTTTTTTTCACCTCTGTTATTTGGTGCATTCAGGTAAGTAAGGCTCTTGTCTATTACCAAGCCGAGACATTTGATGTATATGTACAGGCACTAAAGATATTAGCAGATAAAGATATCAGCAACAAATATGATTAACTCTCTGGATAAAAAAGTATTGATAGGTTCACTGTAGCTTCTTTTTGTCAGTGGATCATTTAGTCAGTTAGAGCCTTTTTTTATTACATGTCAAGTCAAGAATGATGGACTCAAAGAAGCAGATAAACCTACGTGTGACAAATGTAATTTCTTTTAATATAATTTATTATACATTTCATTATCTTAGGATAGCCAGACTTTTTTAATAATTTAATAAGTGGTATAGCGATGTATATTACAAAGCACGTACCAGATATTAAACAGAAGATAATTGGAATGAACCTTAATAACATGATTATGAAGCTTATTAAATCGCTGTCGTTATTTCGTTTTTTGAGTTTTGCACCCAGTTTTTTTCACCTCTGTTATTTGGTGCATTCAGGTAAGTAACGCTCTTGTCTATTACCAAGCCGAGACATTTGATGTATATGTACAGGCACTAAAGATATTAGCAGATAAAGATATCAGCAACAAATATGATTAACGCTCTGGATAAAAAAGTATTGATAGGTTCACTGTAGCTTCTTTTTGTCAGTTGCTCTGATAGCTTATTTCGGAAAGGATTTGTGATGATTGACTGCACCGAAGCGATTATCGTTATATAACAGCTTTTGCAAAGTCTCATATTTTCATACTACATTAATTCGTGTGGTTAATATATTATCAGCTAATATATTATTGGTTTACAAATGATTAAATATTAATCCATTTAGAAAAGTTATCTGTACATTAAATTAAATAAGAGCTAAAGAGGTAATAAATAATTTATGAGGAACGGGTGAGCACAAATTTGTATGTAAAAAATAAGCAGCTAAATTCGTGACTGCTAACAAGGACTACAGTAGTTCTGACTTCATACTTCATTTACACTAAACATGCCATAAATAGTTTCTATTCAATATCCCTCTTAAACAGTGATTCAGATAAATATCTGGATTAAAGCAGCTCAAGTATGTTACCTTCATTTGTAATATGTGTACAAACATCGACAAATAATATTGACGATGTTCACTTTGTATATGGAAATCGTTGCACAGAATCAACAAAAGTTCGAAGTGGAACAGATAAAGATAAACAAGTTCTGTTTACATCCTTGAATGCATAACAACTTGCTCCGACAGTCGCAAACAGTGAGGGATTGCGTATATACATATACATATGTATGCAAATATTACAAATCAATGTTTCTAGAAAAATTGTTACACGTTTAATAAATAATGTTTAGATAGCTGCTGCTTTTAATTATTAGAATTTCACATTATCTTGCGACTAGAATAAATAGCTGTCAAACAGTTAAATCCGAAATCGCCGTTGGTTTTTCTTTAAGTAGAGAACATAATTTGTATAGCTGCTAGAAAGAATAGAAACGATATTACGCGATGAAAAGTTCATCCAAACAGTTTGGATGGATTTTTCGATGACGGTTCTAATCCACATAACAGCATGTGTAGACTCGTACAATAGTGAAATTTAATTGTATTTTCCTATCTTAAAAGAAATAATAGAAAATGAGTGCGTTTGTAAGTAAATCGTCATTTATCTGTACAGGCGATTTCATTATCGCAGCCTACCTAAGTGGATGAAGTAAATGTTTTCTGCCTTAGCACTAGATTCAGATGGTATTGACTAGTCACCAACAAATGTTACAACGGAAACCTTAATTCTTCTCTAATAAAAGATGTACTTCTATCGAACAATACAAAATTATCAGCACACTCCGCACCACACAATTTTAATTAATTATTCCGAGACAGCTGTTTCGAGAATGCGTTGATCCGCATTTTCAACCGATCGACGCATCCTAGGAACAGCTGTCTCGGGTTAATTAATTAAACTTGTATCGTACGGAGTATGCCGATGCTTTAGTATTGTTTGCCATACTACCCTGCAATCCTTCCTATCATTGTCCAGTTATATATTTATAAATCATTTGCATTAACACAGGTACCGTGATATTCGCCAAGCTATTGGTGTCGCGACTCTCTTAGAATAAGGTGTTCAGTAGTTTACCTTCCTCTTCCAAATTTACGGGAAGCTTGAAGGAATAGACACATACCTGCTCGTGTATGACCGGCACATTTTTCCCAGTTATTGTCGAAATCATTTGTTCTCCTTTCAAGTATTCTAATTATAAGAACACCTCACAATTCTGTGGCAATTTAATATAAAATATTTTAATTATACAACTAGGTTTGCAAGGTTGCAACTATTACACCACTCTTGCTTCCTACAATGTTGTTTCACTAATTGCTACAAATTATCTGCGTCGCAAATCCTACAACTATTTGCAGTTGCTTGCAGACGCTATTCTAAATTTCTTCTTCTGTTCACGAAATCTCAGATAACATTTAATCAGAAAAATCTTATAATAAAAGTACAAAAAAATTCTTTCTTATGATTTGGTCGTACAGTTAACAATGGAAGTTCATAGATTTTCAAAAACTTTATTCCGAATTAATTAAAATTATCAAATAATTAAACCTAAAGCTGCTAAGAGACTGCAGATAAAGGAAAGGAAAGGATATTATTCCCTAATAGACAATTATGAGCATGGTATTTTAACGAACATGTTAACCGGCCCTTATAGTTATATTACAGGAAGATTTAAGATCGATACGGATGTATTTTTTTATAGATAAATAGGTAGTCGCATAAAAACAATTACGTAAATATTTCTGGTTTATGTACCGTCGTCGCATTTACAACTTTTACTTTACTGACATTTTTTAATTATAAAGTATTCGGTTCAAGAGGCCTTTGTATTCACCTTACAACCAAGAAGAATTGTAATTCTCCTTCTTCAAGCAACTTAATTTATACAGTTATACTCCCCAGAAATGCGACTTTGAATTCAGCGAAAACATTAACATAACAATAGCGACATTAACCGAAAGAAATGAGCGCGTTATTAAAATGACACGACCTTAAGACTTCTAGATATTTGAGGCTATCCAGGACCAATCCACTCATGTGAAATACAATCCCTTTTAGCTATTAACTTGAAGAATTCACTAATAGAATTATTTGAATTGCTTATTATTAGTCAAATAGGGGTTTAAACATCATTTCAAAGAGAACAAAAGCTCTGTACACAGCATTTGAGCTGCTTCAGTTACTTCATTTTTCCTTACGGAAGGTTGCTAATTCCCTTTTTATACATTACAATAGATTATATTACCAAAACACAAAATACAAAAATATGAATGAAGCTTGGGTGTATACAGGGTGAGTCGTGTCTTTGTGAGTAGAACTTTTTGAAAACGACTTTTTTTTGTGATAGGGTGCTATTGGGACCATGGTTTAAAATTACATTGAATTACACTGCAGAATGCCTCATAAGTTCATAGTTAATGTATTTTCGTAAATGGAGCATGGTGCATTATTGAATTTTTGGAATTTTCATTAAATCCTGAAACGAAAGGTAATAACGTGTAATCGTCCTAAAATCAAGGGTTTAGCACGTTAGGCAAGCATGATTTTTGGTACCTTCATTAGATATAAATGCACGCGCGTTACGTACATAGTTCCCAACTTAATTTAAGCCTGTATGGTATATTTTTGTCAAAATTCTAGACAAAATAGGTCACGATATAATTATTGAGTTTCATGATATTTAATGATGCTAAACTATGGTATTATGTTGGAATTAGATTTACTGTCGTGTTTATTCAAAATTAGTTATAAGACGATTTGAGATTTCTTTCTATTTTAATTAATATTTAATTTCAGCAAATCGCATTATAATCGACCTCCGAACATATAAATATCGGCAAAAAAATTAATTTCCCTATAATACAATGAATTTACATTATTGGATGTATAATTGTCCCAACGTATTTGTTTCTGTCACGGGACACTGAATAAATAAAAGCAGTTGAGCTTGAAAATAACGAAAAGATTTGGTTTCAGACCACTAATATTTCTTGTCTAGAACAAATAAACTAAGAAAATTAACGTACTGGTGTTCTGTGAAAAAGAATGGCTTAAAAAATATTTATAACGTAGCGCTTTCCAAGACTATCCATTTCTGAAACTAGATACGTTCAATCGGTTTCCTTTTTTTTTTATTTTAACCATTCTAAGAAACAGCATTTATAGTATTGATGACGAATGAACTGGCATATGTAAGAATACAAGAAGTGGAACTATACTTGAAAATTAATACTTGCATCATGATTGATAGTGGTACTACTCACTCTCAAAAGATAAGATGTACCATAAGAACCCAGAAATGATCTCCCGCTGAATATTATTCGGAGAAAATCAATAAGATTCTCGATGATAACTTCCCTTTAATTTAAATGCAGGTAATTGTATCTACTTCTGAACTACATCTAGGTATCCAAAATTTAATTTCGATTTTGTACGCATCGTATAATCGTATCTAATTTCAAATCGTTCGAATTACGCCTTTCAAGTTTCCCTTGAACATCTATCAATTTGTATATAGTTTAATAAGAGAAATAGGAATTGCACGTTCGTGCCCCCTTGTTATTGATTTTTCTACAATAGTTTCTTTACAAATGTTGTCGGAAACTACTTTAATGGCCTTTTTATTTGACGTCGCTATGATTGCTGCTACGGGAACCAAATTGTATACTTTTCCTATAATCAATTTCTTTTGTGTTCGCTTGTTGATTTATTCTTGTTGCATCTTTTCTACAAAGTTCGTTATCTTGTAACTCTCCAATAGATCACTATTTGTCAACATGCACAAATTGTACACCAATGACGTGCTTCATCATATAGACTGTTTCAGTTGGTGTATTTGTTAATGTGGATATAATTTTTATTGGATACTTGACAATGGAAAAATGCAATCTGGTCTTTGGTCTATATACCACAATACTACGTCCAAATATTTATTTGAAAACAATTACGTACAAGTTCATCAATGGAATTATTAAATAAGAGGTATTACAAATTTCCTAAAATCGGCACTGCACTGATGTCGAGCGCGTGCAGCAGATTACCGATAATGATTTCGAGGATATGAAGTGAGAACCTGATAAGTGAAAGAAAGTTAGTTCTGAGATCAAAAAAAGATTAAAGATTTGAGGAGAATAAGAAATTAAGTACAGTAGAGTTAAAACTAACATTATAGTAGAAATGTCTTTCGGGTGATGTCGTGTAGTTAATATTTTACTTGACGTTTCGCTGACCATGCTGTCAGCTTCTTCAGAAGATTTCTAAAGACTGCTGTTGTTGTCTTTTGCTCCTCGTTATATATCCTGTTTCTGTTCCGCTTTGCTGATCCATAACCGTTCTGCTTTGCTGATCCATAACCGTTCCGTTCCGCTGAATCGCGTCGTTCGTTATATGGCGACTCCGTAGTGTAACTTCCACGTGTTGTTGATCTTGTATCCATCTTCGCGATTGAAGTTGTTGGTGTTCTTCATTATTTCTATGGATTCGCGTATTATCCTCGGGTAGTAGTGGTTGGTCCTGGCTAATACTTTAACGTCGCGGTAGCTTATGCGGTGGTCTCCTTGTTGGTGCAGGTGTTCTGCTACTGCAGATTTTTCAATATGCCTAAGGCGTGCGTCTCTCTCGTGTTCTTTCACTCTGCACCGAATACTCCGTCCTGTTTGACCGATGTAGCTTCTTCCACATTGGCATTTCAGTTCGTATATGCCTTTTGCTCGTAGTTTTGGTAACGAAATACAACACGTCAAAAACGCCCTGCAGAAAAACGGCTACAGTATAAAAGATATAAGGAAGCCACGAGAGCAGAGAAAAGACGAAGACCAACAACAACCAGTAGGATACGCATACCTTCCATACATAGCCGTAGTCACCGACAGGCTAAAGAAGACCCTAGGGGAAAAAAACATCACCACACGTTTCAACACGGTGACCAAAATCGACCAGCTACTCCCTCCAAATAAGGACGTGTTACCAAAACTACGAGCAAAAGGCATATACGAACTGAAATGCCAATGTGGAAAAAGCTACATCGCCTTTTGATCGTAGTTTTGGTAGCAAAGCAGAACGGTTATGGATCAGCAAAGCGGAACAGAAATAGGATATATAACGAGGAGCAAAAGACAACAACAGCAGTCTTTAGAAATCTTCTGAACGACATCACCCGAACGACATTTCTACTATGGATTACGGTCGTGAAAGCCTATACTCAACTAAAACTAAGATTTCTAATTTTTTGGCACTTAATGGGTTCTCGCTCTATACCCTCGAATTGTAAGTTGTGGCATTACCCAGAAAAACCCAGGAGTAGAGAAGGCGATCCTAACACGGTGCATGTACGGGAATAGTGCTTCGAAATTGGTATTTTCCAATGCAGTGATGTTACATATGCAAAAGTACTTACTTAAAAAACAAGTTACATCATCTAGCAATGAGAGCGGTTAAACCTCTGTTTGATGTGTTAAAGTTATCGTTATTTGCCTAATCCTAAATCGTACGAAACTTACATAAACATTCACATTCCGGCAAAATTTCTGGTATATCAATGAAAATGAATTCCACGAGCTATTTTTGAAACTGCCACAACAAAATGGCAATAAAGAAAGGTGCTTAAATGCTACAATTCACATTCCCGCTGAATAACGAAATAAAAAGCAGACGTTATTCGGGCACATTTAATATTCATAAGCTATTTTGCGAATGTAGTGAAAAAAAGGAGAGGCAGATTAAGTTTCTTTATAACGACACGTTAAAATGACACAACTGGTGAGATATACAGGCTATAATTATGGAAATGAGCTTCATTTACTTCGTTTAGTTAAGTGTGACCTCGCTTATCCTCTACGTCCTCATAATAACAACAAAAATCTGTACATTGAGAACTAATCCGAAACATGATGATGCTACAAAACCAGTTTACGCATTAACAGAAACATTTACTTAATCTCCACTCCACAAGGTGCGAAGTTTTGATGGCCTCTAGCAGGGTCTTTAGTGGGAGTTGACATTCTAATAATCATTATTTTTAGTTGTTTGCAATTAGCATTATATTCCCAATATTTCCTTACAAAATTAAGTTTATTGGTTAGATTAAAGAGCGAGTAATAAACATATTTGTAAAGAAAGTGCGGGCCTGCCTTTTAATTTAAATGCAAATCGTAGAAATGATGAAACATTACGGGTAAATGCATAAAATATCGAGGGAGCCCTCTTTCGGCTTGCACTGCTGTCTACAAGACTAATAAGTTGAATGGGGCTGCTTTAGAGGGAATAAGCACTAAAACCGCAATGTATAATACCACGTTGTAGGTACAACGCATTCAAGCGCTATCTTGAATTAATTTTGAAGCTGTCTCCATTTACTTCATAAAATTTAGATTTGAGACGGACTTGTTTGCTTACAAATTGTATTTTTAAAGTACTATTTAGTTGTTCGTCTTTTATAGCTGCTCCGCTTTATTGCATAAGTATAAACTCTGGTAGTACGGAATATACGAAAGCTAAATAAACATCGGAACAGGTTCTAGATGGTAAGCTTAACTCCAAGTAGGTGGTTGAATAAGAAAATTTTCTAATTAATCTATTAATGGCGAAATAAATTGAAGCTTACCTTGTAATTATTTTGATCTTATATCCAATATAATGATGTATCCGTTATCCACGCTACAAATTACTGGGTTTGAGCGAGCATATTATGTTAAGGAATGTTCAATCATTTGTCGAAGATGTTGCAATTTAAGTGGTAGTCCTTATCCTGCGACCTTTTAATTCTGTTGTGGCTCTTTAATTACTAGACGATAATTATATCGTTGCTTCTTAATTTCTTCGATGCAGCACTACAGCTGTTTTGGTTTTAATGTCGTAGAGTTTTGAGTTAGGTTTGGTGGCTTAGGCTAGGAACTATTGCTCTATAGCAAAAGAATAAGAAAATAAGACAAGACTGGATAGAGCTGTACTAGCTAAAGAATATTTAGAACAGACCGCGAAGGAAAGTGTCGCAATACTAGTCAACGATAAACATAAATTGATGGATTCGAATGAAACGTTTCATAGTAGGTGTCATATTACACTGTCGCCAGACATGTGAGAATGTGGATCAATTTTGTAAATAACATATTTTGCAAAATGTGTCATATACTACAAAGACCCGTAACATAAGACTAAAGCTATTTAAATCCGTTTATAGGAAAGGAATAGTGTGTGCTGTACACGCAATTCGTAATCATCAGGTTTAAATTCGGTTGACAACTTTTGGGGCAACGGGAGCAGCAAAGTATATATCGCGATAGGAACGACTACTTTCAGCTCTCACCTAGATATTGAATGAAATCCCAAGGCAGTCAAAGATTTACAACGTTTATAAAGGGAAAGAAAATGATTTTAATAAGAATTTTATTACACACACAGCTGTAGGTAAAGATATACTAAACTTTTGTTGAAAATAAAAGGACTTGTGATTATTCTCAATTAATATTTTTATTCAAACTTCTAGCGTATCAATGTCCAGGGTAAGTCGAGGCTAACAGACCAAACTCCAGGATTGTATTGCGCACGTAAAAATAATATAAAAAACCTCATTTATTTTCAAGTTGTAACATATAATAATAAATAACCAAATTTTATACGCTAGCATCTCTTTAATTATAGCGTTCTTTTAATGTATGATTAAAAATACAACCATATTATGTTTCGTCTAGAAAACCTTTCAACGTAAAACGTATCTGGGATATCATCAGGATCAAGGATATTTTCATGTTATTTAAGACGTTTTAACTCGAAAAAAAAAGAAAATTTTTACCATTTACAAGAACGCCACAAAGAATGTTTTAATTACGCCATAACTTGGGAATAAATGAAAATTTGATATGCACATGTGAGACCCTTACACTCCCAAAATTTTGACGTTCCTCCCGACTTACCCTGTACCCTAGCAACAAAAATGAAGAGTAGCATTGTTGTTGTTTCCTCGATAAAGTCACTTTAAGATTAATAGCACTTGGCTGTTAAAATATTACGAGGTGCGGCCTTAAATTTCACAGTATATACATTTTTTAATTGAATAAAGGGAGCGACTTAACAAAGCCAGTAGTTTTATGTTGTTGCAGGTAAACATAACATCCGCCAGTATTGTATGCCGATTACACCTGTTTTATTTTAGCATATAAAAGTTAAAGGTTGATACGTTTTTCACAGCACGTTGCCCTAGGACTGCAGAAACAGGTCAACCTACGAATCCTTTTTTTGTGCATGAGCAACCGGTTCATAGCTAGAAGCCCTGTTCCATATTAAAACATTATACGATAAAACTGAATCTATTAAAGTGTAATACAGGTTCAGTAAGCAGCTGATGTTTAAATTGTTTTTTATCTGTAATATTGTGTCTACTTCTTCTTTTACAAATACCTTCGAAAATATGTAATTTACATTAACATAGAATAACGTCTTACGTCAATACAGTATAATAAATTGGTAATAGAGAGAAAGTTCAACGTCCTAACCAAATACACAAGTTATTACACATACGTGTGTATAATGATTTATTTGGTTTTTCGGTGATACATACGTGATATATATCACGTATGTAGAAAAGACTATAATAGTGACGAAACTAACAAACTGTAAGGAATGGATGGATGCAATTCATCATCCATGGATTTATTGACTCGATAACCGGCCGATCCAAAAGTATTAAATCGCGTACTCGAATACTGTGGCACTGGAACACTGAAACACTTCACTATTACCCCTTACCACAAACACTTCACTGAAACTGTACGCACGTTTCGATAGCTCATCTTCAGCAGAAATACTGAACAGTTGCTGCTGAAGATGATAGCTTAGCTATCGAAACGTGCGTACAGTGTCAGTGAAATGTTTGTGTTAAAGGGTAATAGTGAAGTGTTTCTGATTCAAAAGTAGATTATTTTTTTTTTTTATCTATTATTTTGCTATATACAATGGATTCCATAACTTTTGAAAATCACCTAATGTAGAAATAGATCTACCAAGAGGTATATAACAAATAAAATCTAAGTAATAGGGAACTAAATACTACTTTTGGAAATACTATTGGATGTTCATGTATTACTTAATTTTCATTGTGTTATTACTTAGAACTAGAAAGAGGCATTGAGAATTTTATTTGTTTATTTAATAACTGACTTATATTGAAGCCAAGTACAAATTACACTTTCTCTAGATGTCTAACTTCTTAAAACCAAAAGCAAATCACAAATCAACTAGATACTTAAAAAATTGTTTTTAACTAGTAATCTAAGGGTTTATTAAATTGAAAAATATAGTATAAGAAAAACGCCTTGGCTTAATACAAACAAAAAATTATAATATCCGCTATTTAGATTAGAAACAAAGACATTTCCGGGAACACCCGCGACATGAAGAATAGACATTAGTTCAACCGGTAGTGTTGGTGGTATGCTGTTCGTTTTCCAGAAGATGTTACGTGTAAACTAATGTATGATTAGTTTATATGTAACTATTTTCTCGAAAGACACAGTTTCTTGAGAGCTAGATACGAGAAACTCTCCTTGTCTAAATCGTTTCTCATGGTGGAACCAAAACGCAAGAGGTAAAGAGGCAAGACAATAAACATTTCATCCCTATGCACTAATCTCGAAGTTGCACCATGTTCCTCTCACCAAAAAAAATAAATATAATAATATAATAATAATAAAAAAAATATTTTTACTTGCCGCAAATAAAACTACTTTCGTTTTCAAGTATTATATGTATATTTCTTCCAAATCTGTTATGTTTCTACGGTAAGTACCTTATTATAACTAGTGCGAAACCGCAGCCTTTGCTACGAAAAGCAGGCTTCAGGTTTTTGTTTCCCTAGTTAATTTTTAAGTATAAAATTATATTTAGGCATTTCTGTCCCATGTATAGCTATAAATTATATTCAGGTTTAGTATATTTATACTTAAATTAAGTAGAAATTTTTCTCCGTTTAGTAAATACAAATAGAGGGCCTGAATTTCGCTGTACTGATGTGTTTTTAAAATTTGTAAAATTGAATTGAACTGCTGTTGCTTCGATAACACCAACAACGCTCTTGGAATCTGTATTTATAAACACTATAAAACCCATCTAGGCTAGACGATAGGGTATGGTTCTTATTGAAATGTCGTAGCTATGGTATCGAGCAATATCCAATAAAATTTTCTGTTTCTTAAGCGACCAAGGCATCAGCATGTTTAATAAGCAAAGTAGGAATACGAAACTGAATACCTTATCTGCGTACGTGTTTACTACACCACATCTTTTGAAGATTATCAACATATTACACCCCACCAGCACTTCCACGGAATATATAACAAGCACACTAAAAACGTATAATGTTGCGGTAATTCTCCCAATATGCTAATCAGTAGGATCTGGATATAATTAATAACCACGGCAGCGTAAAAATTCAAAGCGTTTAATTTAAATGCAAATGGCAAATGTCCTGTGCATATATAAAGATGAAAAGAATCCGGTTTTGTCTGTCATAAGCGAGAACTCCCAATGTGATAAGATTTCTCTTTATATGTATTTATAGACACATTTATGTTCGTACATATTTCCTAACTAGATGTTAGTGGAAATGAACGGTGACGAGATCGGCGGTTAATGTTTGCCATCCATATCAATTAGTATACTTAGCGGATAGTGGGAATAATAATGTATTCACCAAGATCAAGTTTATACGAATATGTATATATCACAGGCATTCCTTGTTTGTAATGGTAAACCCTGCAAGAGGCTATTGCCGAAATACTTGGTACTTTACATAAAAAAACTAATGTTGGCTCTGAATAGAACATAATATGGAACAGTTGCAAGAATTTAAAGGGCGTAATTAGCAATTGAATTAGTATTTACTGGGGACATTAAAGTACTAAAAATAAACTTCGTTTATACTGTCAACAACGCAATGTCATATGCGTTTCTATATTTTAAGAACCTTGACGACCTTCTTTACTCTTGTAGAACATATTCTAAAGGTTAATTTAAGAGAAGATAATTATGTAAATCCATACATACGATTATTGATATGTGAAACGGCTGAATGCAAGAAATTTATTTTAAGGTATAAGGGTCCACCTCTATAATTGCTCACTCAAATAAATGTATCCTTCGATACTTTTTTTGAAGCATTGCCTACAATAATTTAGGGCCATTAGATTTCATACTGAATATAAAATCAACATGTCCATAGTTTCTATACTAATGTAGTAAATTTGAAATTTTGAATTTGCCGCTTCCGTGATATGTAATTGGTACGTCTCAATTTCAGCTTTAGCGAGGAGTGGAGCAAAATTAAGGAGATAATAACTAGCCCTTAATGTTGTTAGGTAATTTTATGCGAAGTGAGAAGGGATTATATTACGTATTACGTGATATTAAACTGCTAAATTGTTTGTATATTTATGTTTTAATCCGACCGAACGAACATTTAAGGCTGTTTTCAGAAGTGAGATAATGCTACTCAAATCAGGTAGCTTTAGAGATAGTAATGATTTTTTAAATTATTTGCTGAAAGCGGCGGTAAAAAAATTGGAAGAATGAAAATGGATGGCGAAATATTTTAACAATTTGCGCTCGCGTAGCAAAGTGAAAAGGATTCTCGTGACAATATGCCTAGAAACCGAAATCCATATGTTCAAGTGACATTTCTTAGTTTTTATAGGCTCTCAAGACCGCAATACACCGAAACACACAGATGATGAACTTGCAAATTTATCAAGAACGACAAAACACACGATTGCAATAACCAGCGAGGTGAAGGAATTTCATATTATCGAAGAGCATCGGTAATTTCATGGCCATTGCCATGGGCATTTCATGGAAGGAAGCCAAAACCTTGGAAAGAGATGGTTGGATTAGTTAAATAATACAGCAACTTTGTATAATTGGGCTGAGGCATTTATAATACAGACGGCTCAAAATCATATGGTAGGTGCTGCAAAACATTGGTCACAGAAACCAAAGCGAGAACTTTACGACCGGTCGAAATTCGAGAAGACTTCAGAAAACATTCATGTTACATGAGGAAAACAAAAATGATTTATGAGATAGAATGCAACAGAGAATACGAAACTCTGGGTGCATACTATCAGCAGAAAGCATCAATATGCAAATCTTTTGTCCTTCCGTTTAAAATAAAAAAAGAACAAATTGCAATTGAGTTATCGTTCAATAATACAGGCAATTTTGTATTCTTAAAGCAACATTTAGATGAAGACTAGTTGTTTAAACTATGAAATAATAAATCAAGTACGGAAAGATACAATAAAGAGGAAGCTAGATAATACGAGAACAACAGGAACAACAGAACAAAGAGGAGCGAGTGCCAAGAACAGTCTGTCAAGGAGCGGCCAAGGTATTAGAATTCTAATAAAATTGGAAACATAGCGACACGTTACCCCAAATGCGAAAAGAGCAAGAGGAAGTTATTTTGGATGTGGGACAACTGCTCACCGTGTCTACATGTCCAACTAAACGGGCCTTCAGACCAAGGCAAACGCAAATAGAACCACATTGTAAATTACGTTGCAGTAAAGCCCCTTCAAAACTTGTTTGGTCACTACCAATTAGGAAAAGTTTAAGATGTTAGAAGCAATTATACAGGAGCATGACAGGAGTTTAAAGTATTCAAATCAAAAGCAGAGAAGATCATTGTGGAGAGCCAAAGAACGTGCGAGAAGCAGTAAAATCACCGGAGAGGAGCTGCACTTCAGTATGATCCAGGCTAACAAGAAATAACAAGCAAATAACGTAGATACGACTCTAGGAACGAATAAATACCTCATTCCAAAATGTTGCGGACTCTATCAAATTAAGACTACTCTACCCAATAGTAGATATCTTATAATCGACATGCCAGGATTTGAAAACACTTAAATACCGTAAAGGTGTCCATGATATTTATATGAGTCAAGGTTGAATTAATATTTCCCTAGACTATGTCCCGTTATGCTTTATGTAAATATGTTTATGAGAGGTGTATTTATTATAAATATTTAGTCCAGACGCTTATGAAGCATTTACGTCACTAGAAAAAAGAAAGAAACGCTTATCATGTAGGAACGCCGAATTACAGCAAATTTGAAATCTTCAATTTCTCCCTTGCTTGACAGTTGATACCCCCGAATTTAGTACTTTAGCGGGGAGGAAATGAAGTTAGAGAGACAATTGTTAACCGTTATCTTGCTAGGGAAAGTTATGCGAGATAAGAAGAGATTGGATTATATATTACATCCAATTAAATTGTTTGTGTGTTTGTATTCTAATCGAACATTACAAAAATTTACGACATTAATCTAGATTTTCTCGTTCCTTTTCCCCAGCAGTATGATTTCCATTTAATTTAGATCAGGTTTTAGTATTCTTGTACCAATAAACATAAGAGACACATTGACAAAATTATTGAGATATGTAGCTCGATTACAATGACAGTGAATAAGACATTCTATGTTGAATTATTAATTTAGAAATTATATTAAAAAAGATATTTTTTATTGTGAAAAGTTAGAAATCTTTACGTCCTTTACTGGACAAGTCCTAACGTTTAAGAATAAACAGAAGTAACAACATTTTTTTCTACAGAACACAAAAAGACAATAAAACTAATAATAAATTAAAATCTAGAAAAGAATCTAAAGAAAATGTTCAAACTGTTAAATAATGACCCAGTCTATTTTTAAAATGTCTTTTAACTTTTTGCAGCTGTCTGTCACTTGAAAGCTTGAAGTTTGAAATATTTTTCAGTTCCTGTAAATCTCAGGCCTGTCTCTAATATTATCAAACTCTTTAATTACTAGCTAACCCCAATAAAAAAGGTCCAAGGGCGTCAAGTCTTCACTTTAGCCAGCCATTTTAAATATTCAAACCGCCCAATCTATTAATGAAGTAAGTGTTTAAAAATTCTATAATTTATCGTGTACTACGAGTCGTGCTGAAAAATTATTCTGCTATTTATTGTAATTCTTTGTATAGTGAGAGATGATTTTTGAATATAAATATAAGAATTAGTCAAAACGAGCAATGTCCTCTACTCCAGCGACAAGCCATCAACGCAACACTGCTTCACAAAATTTGCAACTATATTCAATTAATAAGTTAACACAACCGAACCTGAAACCAAAACTCTGCATCAAAGGAAAAACAAACACCCGAAACAGCCGAAGCTATAGCAGTATTTTGCATAATAAAAGCTTCATATTCCTTTTAGTTTGCGTTCATATTTTGACTGTTACTACAGAAAACAATCTTTCAGATTCCAACTTTCGCATGGCAATCTAACATTTCGCTTACCTTATATATGCCATCTACGAGCTTAATAAGTTCTTCGGTCTCCATGTTTGTTTCCTGCGTGTTGCTGCAACGGATTTATTGGAGCACGACTATTACAACTGTTTACCATCCATAGTAATTAACTCACACACTCTGTGGTGCGCGGCATTGAACCGTACGTGAAACGTGTTATTGTGTCTCAGCGAAGGCAAACTTGCAATACACCACCACTGGATCGTTGTTTACGTTTGCCCTTTATGCTTCGTTGGAAATTCCGCCTACCTTCGAAGATGCAAAGGTTATACAAACAATTTGATCACGAATAGTGGTAACGACTATTAACACTAAAATCACACTTCACTAACGATGTATTGTTTAGAGGATAAGTTTGCGTCGTTTCTTCACTATTTTTAAAGTTGGAGATTTGGAGGAGTCGACTTTCTTGCTTCGGTTAATTCTCGGCCAGCTAATTAGGGAGTTGTTTATTAATCTCGATTAGAGATAACGATCCTGCGTCACTCTACGACTGCGTTAACGAAACCTGAAACAAATGAAGATCTATTATTATGGAGTTGTGGAAGAGTTGTGGTGTGTCTAATTTAAGCTAAGGAATGAGAAATATTAAGCCATGGTAACAAATGATGGGCTATGAAATTAATATTATCTCTCCTTTTTTGCTTCGAGTAAAGGAACCCGCAATGATTTTCTGTTCTACTTCGAATGAAGTATTTCGTTAGTGTACGGAAACATAATTGTTAGGTACATATTTACTCGGTTCTCTGTATATGTGTGTATTTGAGCTTCATGTTGTTTTGAGTCTAAACAGATTATAATGAAGTAGCAAACGCAATCGGCTACTATATTTAAAACACATACTTTTGCAAATGTTTACCGTACTTGATGTTACAAATTCTTTTATTTAGTAAGTTAAAGCGTATTATTATTTAGTAAATACATACGTACATACAAATGGAAACGCTTTTGATAATAAAAATTTCATATGTATTTTACTAGCAGAACTAAGATGAATTTTAAAGCGATCGTGAAAAATGGGTGAAGCTTTCGTGAAAGTACAGTATCCTTATCTGTGAAAATGTTACTGAAGGCCATCTATTTAATAGCAGAAAAGTGTAAACAAGTTATTCATAAATGTAGGATTTACTAAAAATATTGCAAAAAGTTATATTTAAATCAAATAACCAAATTGCTTTGTAAACTTTGAACTTCTAATTAACTGAAAATGTTGATAGTGGAGTGATACTGATTTGAGAAGTTAGAAAATACGTCTGATTTCTTATGATCAAAAGAAGTCTTGCTGCAAGAGTTACCTATTATTAATTAAACAGATTTAAGACGTTTTTCCTTGCCCCAGTTCCGCCGAAAATAGCAGCAACTGAAGTTATTTTATCTTCCACTGCATCCAATAACACAATTTCTCTATGCTAATGAACTTCGCTTCACTTCGCTTAAATTTGTCGACAACATGACCAACGGCGATGTGTGAAACAAACTTATTTTGATGTCTTTCATTAAAAACATTTGCTGTATCCCTGTTGGTCCTATTTTCACCGAAATTTAAAGTAATTTCTATTTTTTTTCCGATTTAAAGGTTTAAAGCAACGTTTTATCAAAAACAGATTTCTTGGAGCAACATTGCCTTTGGTCATAAAAAATCAGCGGTATTTTCTAAGATATCAGCTCAGTATGACTGCACTATTGAAATTTTTTAGTTACGAAAATATCAAAATGGCACAAGAATGTCCCTAGATTTTCTACGCAAAATGATTTAATTTGGGAAAGTACACCTTCTTTATTCGTCTAAAGCAGCGAAAGGCCCAATAAAAGCTAAATTGGGTTTTCTCTATTTTATGACGAATCTCCTATTTCCATCTGTTGCTGTTGAGAAAAATATACAGTTTGTATTTTTAACAAAATGTAAGGGAAAACAAAAGTTGAGATTTTTCAATCACAGTTTGTTGGGTTTGTTATCTCTAAGAAAATGCAAATAATTTTTGCATAACACACAAACTGCAAACATAGTTACTTTAAAACTAAAGAAATAAGAAAAGTTCCCATATGGTTTTCCGCGACTCCAGATTCGTTAAAAATATCTTAAAAAGCACCGCTTCATCCTTAAGAGTTTCTTGTCTCACATACAGAAAAATTTGAAAAAGCAAACCCCTGCACATTTAAAATAAAAACAAGATAAAGTAAGAATTTGAATAAGATTATTCATCTTCCTGATGGAATGATTTACGACAACCGCAATACAAGAGGAGAAAAAATACACAACCCACGAACATGGTTCTGCCTACCCGGCGTTATCAATGTGGTTTAACCCTACTCTGTATCGCTATTGCCTCACAGTTATTGTCACAACATTTCGAAACAACAAGTTAGATATTCTTGGCGCTCACTTATGCCAAGCATTGTTAAGCAGTCCAGGAACTGCTCGAGGTCTGTCGCCGCTTTCTAAACGGCAGGTATGGCTTGTCGTTTCGAAATGTTGTGGCATTAACTCTGAAGCAACAGCCATGAAGGGTAGAATTAACATACTCCAACTTTCATTGCTTTTGACCTTTGCTTTTGCATACTGTCAATAAAGAATTATAATTTTTGAAAACCTCCCGCGATCAAGTGCTCATTCGGTGACTAATATTCTGATTATTACAGCCATTTGCTTTTGTTCATTGTTAATGAAAATAAATAATATACTCGTGTATGTAAAATGAGGTAGAGGCAAAAGTAACACTGAGGTTTCTAGTGACCATTATCTTATAAACTGATCAGTTGAAACGTAAGATTTTTCGTAAGAGCAAAGTTAAGCTTCTGAGAAGCATGGCAAACTAAATTTTGACCAAATGTGGAGACACGACGGTTTGCAACGTAAACCATAACTAATACCCACGATTTTATTACACGAAAGTGTACATATATATAAGGGTTGTGGGATAGTATGGCGAACACTAAAGCAATAACAGGCTTCACACCACATAAGTTATTTGATTAATTTGAAACAGTTGTTTCGGGTATTCATGAATTCCCTGCAACTTCACTACTCAATTTCTAATTGGTCACAAAGTAACGGGCGTGGTGGGGGCAAGAAAAAAAATACATAGGGGAGGAAGCAACCTTTTGCTGCGCCGACCGTATTCTGGCTGGTTAGGGAATTCTCTGGGTTCATTCTAATGCCAGGTCCTCCTTACCTGGACCCTAAGGCCCTGAGCTAGCCGTTATGGTTTAACTCGCTCGCTTACGTCTTGGATAGGGTTTCGGCTCCGCCATCCCCGTTGTACAGGCTTAAAAAGCGCGAACGCATCGATTGTATCTCACGGTCGGTTCCGTTTTCTTCGCTGGTCGATATCATATATCATTTAAGGGAACTTCTCTGAGATGGGGAGCACGGGGGAACGACGATCCAACCGACGACTAGCCGGTCTCCTTCCAGTGAGTAATGGACTTATGCGCAGTGGATTTGCGTTCTTTCCCTATGTGAGGTTGGCACCACTATTATCTGACATTCGCTCGGTTGGCAATGGGAATCGACAAATTCCCGAAACAACTGTTCCGAATCAATCAAATAACTTCTGTGGTGAGGAATGAGCCGATATTTTAGGTGTGTCAGGCATGTAAAAGGATACTTAGGTCATTTGACTGCTATTCTTTTTCGGGCACGTGCATAGGTATATTACAAAACATTGTTAGATATTATATTGTACAGACTGTTACTCAAATCAGGTCTTATATGTGTTTTTACCCAGTTCACTATGCTAGAGGTTAACGAGTTGTCGTGGTATACTCGATGCTTTGGCAGTTGTCGTAAATTTCTGTAATATTTTGGAAATTTTGTGAAACTTGGTTTCATTTTCTCCATAGTTACATATTCTAACGAAACACGTTTTTTCTTTTTATTTCGGGTATTGAATATGAAAACGCAGAAACCGTGGGAGATTCCTCCAATATCATACACCTTTTTATATCCACTTCCTGCAGTGTAATACAACCTTTAGCTATATAATCAATATCTTATTTATTCTTAGTATAAAGCTTCTATTGATTTTAGAAAACAATAGAGTTTAATATGCTGTATCCGCATAATAATTGTATGATTCATACGGAATAACGAAAGCAAAAATAATAGCTCAAGTCTCACCTTGACGATGGTGTGAAACAGATGTATCTTGTATATCTGTATAATTTCTATACATAAGTTAGTTCTAAATACGAAATGGGTTTTATTAGCGTATCGTTTTCAAGCGAATTCCATCACGTAACGATCGCCGATAGGAGTTTCAATAAGAACCAACAGTAACTGTAGAATTACATGTTCTATATTACATAATCCCAAGCTATCTGGCTTACACGAAACCATTTGTAGGTAAGTGCAAGCCCATAAATGTACACACAGTGTTTATAAATCTGCACGCCGCGCACTAAATTCCCTAGCCATAATAACTGAAGCATTGAAATGGGTATAAATTTTATAACGGAATAAAGGTTTTTTTATCACTCCGATATTACGTAACGAGCAAGTGAATGTCTGAGATAGCCGCATACATACAGCACTGTTGCAGTCATAAATACTAATACGTTTTTTGTAACATGAGCTTTTTTAAAGATTTCGATCTAAATTCCACATTAATTAACGAACATTGTATAAAGGTAAGTTGGCAATCGAGTCGAATTATAAATATTATCTTTGGTTAACTTTAAGTCTGCTGGGATCAAGGTTATTGCACAGTGGCAACTGTGTGAAGAATGGCAAGCATACTTTACATATTTTCGCGCGTAATATAATTACGTTGTTGACGTATATGCTGGATTTCGAAACATAAATATAAATGCAGTTTATCTGATCCATAGATATGATAATTTTCACTTACAGCGATATTAATAAGTATCACTATAGATGGCAAAATACTAACAAATACTGTAATACCTGGCACTAATATTTAATCTGTAGTTGCAAATATCTAGGCTGAAAATCGAAAATTGTTCTAACCTTGATGATTGCTTTCACTCCCATAATGTCTTCTCTTTGGCTAAAACGAACTGTACTTGAAGATTTCATTCATAAAGTTTCATAATCTTGAAAAAATTGTTATTTTTGACATTTTTCTTTTAGATAATAATAATATAGACGAATCCAGGTTAGGAAGAATTAAATAAGAACAAGTAAGAAAGAATAAGTAATTTGCATGACTCTTGCTTGTTTACAATTATTTCCTTGTAACTCTAATTTATTTGATGATACATTGTACATTAATGCAGAAGAAAATAAGACAACAAAGTTCTTCGAGAAACTTTATAATGTTCCCATTCACCTTTTAGTAACTTTAGTAACATACGGCAATGTTATCAGCATAATTTCCACCCATACCTAAAACTACATCGCCATTGTCTTCCCAGTTAACAATATTTCAAATCAGAAATAAAATAAGTGAGATTCTTAACTTGCTGAATATTTATAAGAGCTTTTAAAATTATTTTAAGTGAGATGAAAAATAACTTTTTGTATATTGTATAGGATGTGCGTGATTTTTTGTGAAAGCTCCACGTAAATCGATCATTTGGAAAGTGTTCGTTGCACTTTTATTCGGCTACGGAAAGCCACCGAAGTTGCAAATGTTTGTTCAGAAACTATTGCATTACATAATCCTTTTTATCAACAAGAAGGCAAAGGGTAAAGCGTTGTTGCTTATCACTAAAACGTATTTCTTTGTGACTTAATAACATTAATATTTGGCAACGATGTTATTCCCATTCAACGATTTTTGTAGATGGCCCGTGAAAAGTCATAAAAACGAATTTAACGTTATTGCATCTTAAAATTCTCCAGAGTATCGTACAAGCCTTCAACACAAATTTATACACCGTAACTCTGTATTAGTAATAATTTAAAAGAACTATTACCATCACTATTACTTTCCTTAGTTAAGTAATAAATTACCAAATTCGATATTTAATACGTGTGTTTTTAACTGCAAATAACAATCTTAGGCATTTCTTCTTCTGTATGAAGAAATTGAATCGTAGGCTCGATATAATGTTTGACACGAAAATGTTCTTAATGGAAACTAATACGCCTCTAGATTCCACAATAGTTCAAGAGGAATGGCAATATGATCCCATCAAAAAAAAAATGGTGAAAGCTGTTGACACAACGGTGACTTTTAGAAATACATCACTTTGACGTACTTCACTTTCGAACACAACTTTTCAAAATTCTAGTATAATAAAACTATTAGTGCTATGAGCAATATCGAAGAAAAAATTAACAAAGTATCAGAGCAAATAGAAAGCTTACAACAGGAGAAATACAATATAGAAGAGGAAATTGCGAGAAGCTTGCGAGATATTTCTCGCCTCACTAAGAGCATTAAAAATGCAGAAAAAGAAGTTAGGACTGCGAAGAAGAACTTTACGCAAGAAAATGTAACACGTAATCACGAAGAAGGTAACTGAAAAACTCATATTCTGATATAACAGAAAGTAACAGATAACAACTCCATGTACTAGCAAAAATGATATATTGAAAAAAATCGAAAAAACTAATAAAGACAATACAGTTTGATTAAAATTTAATTGTAGTTTCCTATGAGGTATATATCATAAACATTTGCAAAATTATATTTTTACCGTTAACAGCCCAAATTTTAACAGTAATAACGAGGTAGGTAGAAAAGAATATACACTACTACTAGCTTACTACTT
Source organism: Oryctes borbonicus (assembly GCA_902654985.2). Taxonomy (NCBI): domain Eukaryota; kingdom Metazoa; phylum Arthropoda; class Insecta; order Coleoptera; family Scarabaeidae; genus Oryctes; species Oryctes borbonicus. The sequence goes on from LR736857.1 coordinate 9,556,263, forward strand.
CCACCACAAAAATTAAAGAACAAGTTTCTCATTTCAAAAGTAAGTGAAACACCCGCACCCTTAGTCAATTTCTTTAAACGCGATACGCCTGAAATAATGATACCAAGAGTCAGTACTTTCACTTTTGACATTAAAAATAGAGTCAACTTGGTTTTAGATTTCATTATGCTCTCATATGAAGCAATACTACCGTATCGACCAGGAAATTCTTTTCCTCATTTCAAAGTGCAAACCCAGAAGGTTATCTAGAGCAATCAAACCAGTTGTTGCTGTAGTGAGAATTATTTTTTGCATATTGTGGCAGTCCAATACTACATATAAGCTTTGACCCGAATCCACCAAAAAAGTCTGTCACTTGACCGCGGTGAATCTCAAACGCACAGAGCCTAACTCTGCCACAATCGAGAACAACACCCTGTTTGCTTATGCTTAAACGAATTTGTGTTAAGTATTACATTTTCCGTCTGCAATGATCAAACAAAGGCATGCGAGGGTAGTTGCATTTGCAACAATTTAGGCCTACGCAAATTAAAACCGAGATGGATGCTATCTGCTGGATCTCTGCACCATTATTTGCCACAGTTAATTTTTAGGCAGCTGAATTTAAACATGGTCGTATCAGCTCGGTTGACGATGCGGCCAAATACCGCAACCGATAATAGCAGAAACGTTCATTAAATGCTAAAGTGCTCGACGGCCGTCGAATTAAGGTTAGACATATTGCCAAGGTTGTGAGCCTCTCGAAAGAACGTGTTTATCATATACAGACTGAAGATTTGGACATGAAAGAGCTGACCGAACGTTGAGTTCCGCGCTTATTTACTGGAGACCAAAATTCCATTGGAATAAACATTCGAAGCCCTATTGAAGCAATTTAAGCGAAATAAGCCGGAGTTTTGGCGTCCATTAGTAACTGCAGGTGAAACTGGATACACGAGTATCCTCTTGATACCCTCAAGGCACGGTCGAAACAATGGACAGCGAGGGTGAATCAACCCCGAAAGAGACTGTTCCATCAGTCAGAAAAGTGATGGCGATTGTTTTGACTATAGTTATGGAGCTACTATCTTGAAAACGAAAAAACAGTAACGGAGGCATACTAACATAAGTCATTTTTAAATTGAACATCCTAGATGCGATAGAGCAGTTACTCCAGATTAAAATTAAATTTAAAATGAAGCTCATATTATGCTCATATTATTAAAAAAAAATAATAAGTCGGATGTATTTCCTGTCAAACCGGATGCAAAAAAAAATTAATTTCGTAATTAGTTCGTTATTTTTAGCTGTATATTCAAATTGAAAAAATATATACTTCCCAAGCGGCAAAGTTGTCCAACTCTTCCGCGACTTTGTGTTAACCCCGTATTTTTGTAATGTAAGAGGATATCTGGAAAATATTAATGGAGCAGCTATCATCATGTTTGCTTGCCATTAATATTAGCAATTCCTTAAAGAGGTGTAATTAAACAACAATATGGACACCAACGACTCTAATGCAACATTGCAAATATAAATTTCTTGCTAGACATAACTGATATAAGAAATCTCAAAACAACGTTCGGTAAATAATTTCGAAAACTAAGAATAAGAGAATTGTTACTTCTTCAAGAAGTTAGTATAATTGGACTAGTTGTCCTTAAATAACATCTGTTTACTCAAATGAAGGCTACCAATTAATAATTAACGTGGCAAGCCTTTGGCTTGCTTTATTCATTAAATTTTCTTGATAATACTGTGAATAGAACTGTCGTCAACGAACTACACATAAGGTGCGAAACTATAAATAAACTATAAATAAAAAATAAACAATGTCGCATACCGCAGAAAAAAGAATACCAAAACATAAACAACACTTAGCTCCAACTCAACTAAAACAATTATATTCAGCACTCTCTTTAGCAAACATTTAAAGGTCTTTTCTACTATTATCACAGAACCGTTTATGTGCCTGAGCGTTTTATAAGCCGAGTCGAAAAAGTACACGCCACGTTAGGATCAGATCGACCAGAACAGTTAAACTAATCAATAAAGTATACTTTCGTTGTATTTACGGGGACATCAACCAAAGAAAACAACAAGAGTGGTCTAACCACTTTCGAACCCGTGTGTATGTCTGCAACGGCTCCGCTAATACACTAACTAAGCATCAGCGAGTGTTTCTCGACCGACACTGACGAAGATATGTGGAAATTGCTTATCATCGCCGCGTTACGTTCGGGGAATTGAACGGCACCGATATCGCGTAATGGTAATGCATCGGCGTTCTAATTGTTTTCTAATAGAATTTTTATCGGGATCTCATAGACTAGGGAGCCCAAATAAGTATACAAAACGATTTTGTGTGTCAAGTGACCGTCCGAAGTCCTTATCGCTATTTAATTTAAAATGTCAGAGCTATTTGTAATGGACGTTTTAGGTAAACAGATGATTCTCCCACTCTCGCAAGACGGATGGCCATTAATTGTGTTTTCAACCTTTACACGATAGGTTACATTAGCGTAGAAGTGTTAATACATGAAAACAAGTTTATAATTTATTCTCGATGGCTTATGCAATCTTGAAAAGTATTAAAGATTGAGCAAGCAAAAATAAGTAGAATGCTAATATTTCCGTCAAAAACAACTTAGCACGTCACATAGTTTCTCAAAGCAAACCCGAATAGTCACCAAATAATGAGGTGTCTAATCTTCGCTCCTTTGCACAATGCTAAGTATACATAATAAATTATAAATTAATGACTTCTTACCACGATGTTGCATGTATTAAGCTTATATTCTGTCGCAAATACTTTATTGGGATTATATGTTGAAGCGAATGGCTGTGGTAGACATTGTTCGTAGTTTTCTTATTTTGTTACGAGAATTTTAAAATTCTAGACTATACTTGTAAACTTCACTAGTGTAAAGATTAAGCTTTCTACTTCCAGGATTTGAAAAATTATTCGCAAAATCGTACAATTTCCTTTAGCAGTGCAAGCTCGTTACTATATTAGACTGGTTTCACACAAGCGATTTTTAGTGACGCCGCTAAGCCGCGCTGCACACGCGTGTGCGGTATATGTATAATGCGCAACGCTTCCGTCCGTTGGACATTGCTAGGTATTAGTAGTATTCGCGTTGATTTGTTTGCGTTTGAGTCGCTAAAAATCGCTTGTACCTTAATCAAAAGTTTCGACCTTTTATATGTTCTGCTTCAATTTTTCTATGAATTTTGCTATTGGAATATCCAACATCAATATAGTGAGTAGAAGAAGGTTGTTTAACATGACGTGACCAAAAAAAATTATAAACCTACTCATTTGGAAAAAAATATAGGTACATATCTTTTGATAACTTGGTGAAAATGCAGTATTTCCCATATGTTTTCGCAGTTTTTAAAACTCAGTAACAACACTTTTCGAACCTGATTTTCACAAAGCCTTCCACATAAAGCGTACGATATTTTTTCATTTTTTGCCTTAAGTTGGGCTACAGTAGCTGGATAATTCACATAACTCAACTTTTAGAAATATTCCCATAAAAAAGAAAAATCAGGTGTGTCAAGCCCAGGCTACGGGAAAACCATGGGATGCCGCCTCTCCACGATATCACCTTGTTAGAAAACATCTCCTTCACCACCGGAATACTCATATTCGAGGTATGGCAGGTTGCCCCATCTTGTAGCATCTAGATATTCTTATTGCACCCAAGCCATTGCTGCAATAGTGGGTAAATAGATACGTTTATAGCGTTCGTTACTTTTGAACGTAACCAACAGAACTTGCGCTCACATCTTCAAAGAATAACGAACCAATAATGCCTTTTAATGATATCCCCGCCCAAACCGTTACTTTCGGAAAATTGAGAGGCCTCGCTTTTATTGTTCTCTCTACTCCAAAACCTACAACTTTGTTTATTAACATGTCCGAAAACAGGATTAAAGTTGGTAAACCTTTCGAGCATTGCACCAACCAAAATTTTCCGTAAAATTAAATTATTCACTGTAAATCTTACATTTGTTGAAACTTATATGGTTGCAACGTTAAATTCAATTTCAATATTCAGTATAAAGTTGATTTGTTAACTGCCGCAACTAATTCATTTCCGTCGCACGACTTCCCGTCCATAATAGAGCGTTACGCTACGTGTACTACGTATTTCTTATTGGCTAAGATAGCAAATATCACGAACATAACGCTCGTTCTTTATATGGCCAGGTAAATTGAAAATAAAGCAAGCTATTTTCCACAAATGTAGCGAACATCTGGCATCAATTTTATACTTTTGTAGCGAGCAAATTTTGCAACGATGCCCATGTATTTTAGCAGTCCATTTGATTATGGAACTTTCTAAGTCGATATGTAATTTCTGAATGTTTCTACAATTGTTCCATAAAGCATTTGTTTTATTAATGACATACATTCAAAAATCCAATTTTCGTTTTAATTCCTACCTTTGAGACACTTGTTGCAAGTGTTGCAAATGATATGTAGACCTACTTTATAGGAATGTAATGCTCAGTTTTACGGAATCATATTAACCCGAACACAGCAAATAATTTTGCCCATGCTAGGATGTTGGATTTATGCAACAAGTCAATGAATGCCAAAATGTTCGTGCGTTGCATGCAAGTAAGGAACGAACATTTGGCGCAATCTAAATGTGCATAATATATGCTGCTGTAGACATTTGAACTTCCAGCCATTTGCTTTAATTATTTACTGACGATCGTCGACACAATTTGGTGATACATAGTTTCATTGTTACGTCTTAATATCTGTATGGAAACAAAGAGTATCGCTTAATAAATTTGATGCACTAAGTCCAGAACAAAACTGGAAAACCGTTGACCCTAGATAGGAATAACTCTACATCATTTGTTTGCAAGAGCAAACATAACGTCTCGATTTACATAGTCTGTCGATATGTATGTCGCTGGTGTTTCATCCCAATACATACATTTACTTAAAATAGACAATTACTACTTATCCAGATAACGTACCGAATAAACTGTTTTGTAACAGTAAATTGGCATACCGGGGGAATAAGTAGGTAGTATTCAAGTTGGGAACATTGACGATTCTGCGGCGGTTTGTTTTTACTTTTCGTTGAACATAACTAGCCATAAACCGTTTCGTTTGAGCGATTTTTTTTTGATCATTCATTACTTTAAATATTATAATATCGTTGTTAGTTTAATTGTTATAATTTACCTAAAAAATAAAAATATGTGTCACATTGTTCGTTTTTATTCTTATTAATAGATCCCCTTACATACTCGGCCTCCTCTGTTTCCTTCTACCTGCTTACCTGGTAGCATCATTACTATACAGGACAATTTATAATAGATGTGTTCTATTGTTCAAGAAGCCATTAAACCAAACAAATTTGTTGACAGTTCTTAAAATGAGCAGCTTTTAGTTTAAATTAGGTAATGTAGTAGTCTACGTTTAGAAGCTGAAGAATATAATTTGCGAAAAGGTTTGTTTGACAGTTTTCGAAACGAATGAGTTTAGTATAGCTGAATATGCAGACGTATGGGTACTGCGATGGTAACGGCCGAAAATAGGTTCTAACCTTCTCACACAGTTTTCAGCCGTACCTTTCAATGACTTAGAGAGACTGCCTCACCTGTTGTTATGAGTAATAATCTACAAAATCACGCTATAGAAAGTGAAGTAAACAGCGAAGAAAATGCAGTAGATGCAATGTTGGATAACCTCATCCTTCACTAAACGCAGCGCAGTTACGTCTTTCACAAAAGTTTTTATGGCGAACACTACATCGTGAACAGTTAGACTCTTCACGTTCAAGCATTACAACTGTAAGATTACAGTCAACGTTCTATAACTATACTATAAAATTGACAAAGATCCGATATTTTTCAAAATATTATGAATAGATGGCGCGCAATTTCTCAGAGATATTTTTATTACTACTCACAGTTACTATTTATGGAATATTTAAATTAGTGTGAGTGCTTGGGATGGTATCCTTAACGGAGAGGTATTTGAATAAAGAGTTTTGCCACACAGGCTAGATCCAGAACACAAACTTTTCCAAATAAAACGCTTTTTGAGTAGACCGAGCCTACACCGCTTCTTAATCGCTAACAAATGTGTTCCACCTCACTACGGTGGACAAGTTATTCAATGGTTGAGTGCACATTTTTCTGAGCGATTGATAAAGGTTTTGCTGTTTGGCCCCCACGATATCTCGACTTAAACCCCTTGAAATCTTTTCTTTAGAGCCATTCACAGCAGCTGGTTTACCGTGCCAAAATAAACACATGCGAACAATTACCTGACCAAATAGCCATTACATTCAATTAAATTCGTCAAGATACAACAATAGCACGTATTCATGATACTATGGTTGGTAGGTGTCAAACTTGTATTCGAGCACAAAGAGTGTCTTCTGAGTAACTTATGTACATAATATTTTTTTCAGTCATTTATGTTCAAAGTTGTATTTTAATAATCATATGTTATTGAAATTTAAATCTGTTTTAGTTCTGTAAATAAAAAAACATTTTTTGTTTTAAATAGCTTCCCGAACAAGATGTTGAACATTTTTACAGTTATTGTAAATCACTCTGTATTGCACTCTTAAATTTCTTGGGCACGCCAGCAACAGCTCAGACTCATATTCAAGCAAACATCCATGTTTCCATGCCAACACCCTTCATCCAGGTTCATTCTGCTGTGTTTATTTAGAGTATAAATATTTGCTTGAAAATTCTTAGTACGAAGTTTCGAAGATATTTTATTTATTTCCATGTTCTCGGTTAATGGTCTTCTCACAGCGCACTGAGTTCCATCGGGTTTTGTTTCTAATTTCCCATCCAATGTTTAAATATATTACCACTATGCCTAATGTGTTTGATACAGGACCAAAATTGGGGGATAAGGATCGCGACACTTGAAAAGATCTCAAAGATTAAAATTGTTTAAAGCATCGAACTGCAGTATTGTGTTAAATCCGTGCAGATTATTTCAATAAATAAACTACAATGCCCTCGTAACGCTATCGCTTATAAATAGCGTCCACGTTCGATAGCGCAACTCCAAAATTTTAAATTTTCCCGTTCATTAATCGGCTTCCCTTATCTGTCGAACCACGTTCCATAAAAATTACCCTTCCCGGGCAGACAATTTGGCAAAAACCCATTCCATATATAACAGAGACATTGCAGTTCCTTCGCAAGCAGGCAATGTAGTCATAGTACAGACATTATTACCAAATGCTAGACGCGCCCAGCATATAAGGAACTACGACGAACTGCTATTACTGTACATATAAAGACAATTTAAAGGTCGTTTGCCGAGGGACCGCAATATAAAAGTTCGGTAAATTGAATTGAGTAAATATTTAAAATAAAATCAGTGCGACATAGAGTGCAGAGCGTACTGAAGGAAAGTGAATTACCATGGATTTGCAGTAGAAGTATCGAATGCTCTAGCGGAAAGTTCGTAAACTGTAGCATTTCGGTAACTCTATTAAACAAAGTATCTTTTCTAGTTATTGACTATTTCGTGAATTTATAGTAAAAAGATAATTTTTGCAAATACCTAACATCTAGTGATTTTTAGAGCTTTTAAAGCTTATTTCAAAAAATTGCCTGAAAGACTGCAAGAAATTCTTTTGCGTTAGTTTCAGCTTGAGGGAAACAATGTCCACCAAATAAAAAATAAGAAGTCTAACTAAAATAGGAAAGATACGTACGGATGCGTAGGACTCGAACCTACAACTTCCGCTTGCCGCGTGCACTACCACTACACTACCAGTCTCTGAAGGAATTTCATTTAATACTTAAACATTTGATGCCTGCAGATATATCGCGATATCTCGACAGAAATGTTTTAATATGCCATGTATGCACTAATAAATACATATCACGGACGTAATTAAATTTAAATAAAGAGACAAAAATTTCAAGATACCGATGGGTCCGAACCTACAACTCTGGTTTGTCGATCGGGCCACTACACCACAGAATCTCACATAAATAAAATCAAGGAAATATCAATTATGAATATTGCACACTCTAGTATTTTATTTTCTTGAAATAATAGCATATCCCGAAGATGATGCATTGTAGAAACAAGCGTGTCGAATGATAAATTAATTGTATTGTAGCGGATGTTTTCGTGGGTAAAAGATGTTTTGTTCTTCTCTCTCTTCTTCATACCGCATTCGGCGTTGGTTCTCAGAAGAACTGGATACGTCCTACGACGTTTCGATGTAATCGCATACATCTTCTTCTTGAGGGCGTCATGGTTTTGACAAATGTTATTTGATATCGATAGGGTGCTATTAGAATGTGAATGGTGACCGCTCATAAAGAATCAATTTGTTTCTATACGAATTTTCCAGATAACATTATAAAAAAAAAAAAAACATAAGCGTTAAATCAGGCAAGTCCTAGTAAGCCAAACTAGGATTATTCTTACTAATTCAGCTCGTTATAGCCGTGATCCAATCCTTTGTGTGTAATTTAAAAATAATAAACCCTATTTACAAATTCTCTTCCTAGCCTTTCGTTTTTTTGGTATCAATTTTGCCCGAGGGCGCGTGTCATATAAGACTTAAACAACATTGTTTCGCGCAACACTTTGTCTTCGGATATTCATAAACCGCTCCAGTGTGTACACCATATCATAACTTGATTAACGTACAAATTAATTAAAATTTTTGCGTTTTAGCGAAAGTTTCGTGAAATGTATGAAATGTTTATAGCTCTGCGTACATTTTCTTTAGAATATGAAACTCAACGACGGCTTTTAGTACACATAATATTTCCTTTAAAACCCCGCCATCTCTTAAGCTGTTATCTAAGTATGGGTAACGACAACAGGAAACGGAAAGCAATAAGGATCCAGAATTAATTATATTTCATCATCGTAGAAAGGTTTGTATTGTAATAGAATTGACCATCCGAACAGAAATATGGTTTACTTTATGACAGGCTCTTGATATTTTCCATGAAAAATAAAGTTATCTCATTATCAATCATCGCCTCTCCAGTATCTGTTTACAACTAATTTATATTCCCTCCGATATCCAAATCCTAATTTACCCATCCGCACTTATTGGACGTTTCCTCCTATAAAATTTATTACGACAACCCGTAAATGTGTCCAATAAAATCAGAATTTATATTTCGGATTTATACCGTAGTTTAAGCCCATATATATATGAGAATGTTAATATACGCAGCAGAGCTCAATGGATATTCATACGTTAAATACTGAAAGACCTTTTTCGAAAGAGTTAATAAAATCTCTGGCTTATATTCTTTATATGGCAAATGTAATTTACAGAAGTATTTGCATAAACTGCTATAAAAAAAATAAACGCAGACGTAAAGATGAAGGTTGACATCGGAATAAAAAAGCGTCTAAATCTAGTATTAAACCAAACCGCTACAATGGCATGGTACAATTAAATGCAGGATATAGGAATAGTCTACATCATGCTAAGTTGTTTATAATGATATTTGAGGACCGTTCTCTTTCTGATGCGCCTATCCAGCAGGTTGTGATATTTTGAAACAACGTTAACTTGAAGGTCTTTAAAACACATAATTTAAACTAATCTTCTCCCAATCCCCAAGACATAATCGGATTGAAAAAAGAGTGTTATTGAGCTAATTCTTTTACAATTTCAACCGTATCTTGATCCCTAACGAACGTTTTGAGGGTATCAATCGAGCGTTTGGTGACAAGTTGTGTTCGTTCTACCGTAAAGAAGCGGTATGATGAATTTCAATGTGATCGACTTTCCTTAGGAGCTGTAAAGTGGTTATTTCGAGAACCTAAGGCACTTATCGGAATCGAGTATTGGTCTTGCTCGATGCATGATTGAAAAGACTGGCATGTTACTGCCAGAAGTATTGGAGTAACTTTAAAGACGCATGTGGAAGGCCCAATTTTACACAAAAATTTTATAGTACGTAATCTGTGCATCCATCGGATGTCGCACAATTTGATGGTGCACATCTGCACAGGATCGCTTTGACAATTCATCGTCTCGTTTCGTACACAACATTATTACAGGTGATAAAACGTGGTTATACCGCCATAATCTAGAAAGAAAGCAACACATTAGTTCCAACAAAAGTTGTTGGTGAAAGAAGCCAGAAGAAAAGGATGAATCGTCGTACTGTTAATGTTCAATGGTACACTATAATTTGTTTGCCTCAAGTTCTCCAAAATGTTTGTGAAAAACATCGGAATCCTATACCAAGATAACGCTCGAACGACAAGGTATTTGGATGCCCAAAACATTGAAATAATGGGTCACTCGCCGTATAGTCCAAACCTACCAGTTAATGATGTCCTTTTATTTCCAGGTGTAGAAACGAAGCTCTTGTTTTCCATCAGTCAAAGAAACGATTACGCGCTTAAAAATGTACTTAGTGCTAGAAGATAGGATATGTTCTGAAGATTGGTTTTCACGTATGCCTAAATACATTGACTGTGAAAAATTAGAAATAAACTGGTTTTACTAGGAAATTATATATTACTTCGCTGGGCCCAGCGAGAAGAGGCTTTCGTAAATTAAAATAAATTTATTGTTAAAAAAAAACATAAATGGGAAGATGCTATAGCACCAAAAACCAAGTTGTTCGCCTGCAGTACTTATAGCTATAGTTGTTTGAGTTAGTGAAATTCAAAAATAAATTAGGTGTTATATCCTTCTACGTAAACCTCTTAATACTGGATTGAAAGTAAACTTTTAGGGCAGTGAAAAGATTTTTATAGTAATCGTTAGTTTCTTACTACTACAGTGAATATGGGGGTCATGTGGCCACCAAAACTTCAAGTATCGGTGACTTGAGAAATGTCATTACAATTATACACTTCAGAGTGGCTACCGCACTCATATAAGCACTTGCACTTGTACAACCTGCTGCTTCTTATACGACCAAAGATTTAGAAGCATAAAGTAGAACAAAGTTTTCCAATAATTTGCATTACAATGATTTTATTAATTAGATATTAGACGCAGCAGTTGTTACTTCAAAGATTTCTCTTAATGACTAGAAGAAGCTTCACAAAATATAATTGGAAAATAGTAGTATGTACATATATATTGAAATGAAATTCGTACACTTGCATTTAATACTGTTAATCTATATAAATATACTATAAAATTTTAATTGTTATTAAAATTAAATTTTTGTAAAAAAACATTCAAAAATCATGGAATCTAATAAACAAAATCCGTTTGTAACGTCGGATATGACCATCGATAGGCCAACCTTAAAGATATTGAAATCGTTGGATTGGCATTCCTGTAATGAAGAGGTAAACAAACAGACTGAATTAGAAAGCTTTGGTTAAAACTATTTAGAAATTTAGCTTACAATAAATATTTAAAGCAATTTGATCATAAAAAAACGATCAAAAGGACTTTAAAATCATTTAGAAGAATAGAAGAGGAAAAGTTGAACCCAAGGAGATAAAAAAAGTAGTTGTAGGGGATTTCACATCAGAGAGTCAATCAGAAAGGGGCTAGATACACGATACTAACTTACACCTGTTATTTTTAAAAATTTGTCTTCAGCGAATTAACGAAAATAATACGAAGTCGTGATTATTATAAACTTTACATTTAATTGTTACATCTCAACGTATTTTAGTGGGATATTGGGGTGAATCGCGGAATTAAGTCATCAAAATTCTTAATATTTCATAAAAACCTTTCAACGTATAAATTTTTGCACAAGATGTTATACAATTCAATATTTCTTGATAAAATAATTCTTTCTTTCCTTCCCACTCCATTTGCCCATTTCCAATTTCATTTGGTTCCATTTCCGACCAAAAATTAGGATTCAAATTCATCAGTGGCTTCAACAATGGAAAACCATGTTTTTCGGATAAATGGTTTTTCCCGTAGTGGCATATTTAATCCACACCTTTTAATTTAAAGCCGGGAAAAGAACTGGATTGACTCTATACAATTTCTGGAATCACTTAGACATTTTGGCATTTAACAATTTGCATTATTACACTTCAAAATGTTCAACAAATGGATGCTTCGATGAAAGAGAATATTTCGACATAGTGGAAATATCCTGGAGGCATCGCCAAATTCGGGAACGTGAATGAAACAGAATTAAGGACAGAAGTCCTTTTGTTTTCAATAATTTACTTACAACAAATTTAGTAAAATTCGTATAAGAACAATACACTTCTGGAATTTGGTCCTTTCCTCCCGTCTTACCCTGTAGACAAAGTAATAATAGCGCAGTACAGTTTACAGCTTATTTTCACAAAAGTAATTTATTTCCGCAGAATTTTTATTCTCCAATCTAAACTTGACCCTTTTGTTCATAGTTAGCAGTGGTTTACTACCCCGGAGGTAAGTGAATAACTAATACACTTTAACCGAAATTTAAAACGAACCTACCCCAGATATTTCACATCCGTAAAACGAAATGTACTTTAGAGTACGGTTCCCATTTGCATACAAATGCGCTTATCTGCCGGAGTTATCTCTTTTTTTTATTTCGAGTCATGGTAAATAATTTCGACTCGGTAAGCGCGACGACGCATCTTTAGGCCTGTGTCCTAGAATTCTGAACTCTTGCCGGAACTAGAACTCCTAAAGCTAGACGAATTTAAAAGATAATAGATACCGCTAGCGCGGCATATACCACTACAACTAGGGGAACATAAATTTGTCTCCGAACGGCGAACATAAAGTAGATCCGTCGTAAAGTTTTACCAGTGCGACAATGATGCGGCTAAAACAGACTCTTAATGCTCCATTTTTAGGTTAGATACATGTAACAAACGTTCTATCTCCATCAGTCCGCGTGCTCCTCTATTTTGTTTGCTTTGCGTAAGTTTCCGTCTATTCACCAAATACGTTGCTGAATTTTCCTAATAAATTGTCGCCATTGTAACCATACATTTGGAAGTACAAGTATATAACGTTGCTTTGTATTGTTGGGTAAGAAAGGAAGGTACTACATCACAGTGTTTCTTGTAGACATGAAAGTAGGCATATACATATGTGTGTGCATTTCATACACATCATTTTGAAGTATTGTATTTCTTCGAATGAAACCACTTTTATTCTGCAAGATAAATATCTGTTTTTTAAAGCGCAGCAGAAGCACGAGCACACAAAACAACAAAATTTTGGAACAGCAAAATCAATTTTCTGTTGGATTGAAAAGGTTTCGCTAATTCCTTTATTCACTCACCAAATTTTTCGGGATACTATAAAAAGCAGTATGGTATCTAGTACCTCTTATATGTAAAAAATGATTCCAATTACTAATATGAATTGGAATTCACTAATTTGAATACATGGTGTTGTATTATTTATACTAGTTACCTGTAATCTTTTGTACAGATTTGGCTGTGGGATACTATTCGTCGCTCAAACATTTGCTAAAATTTGGAGAAGTAAAGTATCTATGAAGGATCTTGCTCTGAGTCTTGCGGGCTGGAACTCTAAACTCCGAGCCTGATAGTTAGTCGCACTGGGCATTATATTGCCAGTACCATTAATGATGAATTTGGTTGGACTATGAAGAGATCATTCATTAGAAAATAATTAAGTTTTCCTTGCGACATCGGTTGGTAAATAGGGGGTCTAGTCATAAGACAGGAAACGTGAAACATATCTTCATAGTTTGAAAAGACATATGTAGATGAACTCAGTTTAACATTTACTGTTACAGACAGTACGATCATAGCAACTTTATAAAGAAAAGTATTTAATTTAGGATTTTATGAGTAAGACACGATTGTATGAAAATTTGGAAGATTTAGGGTTGAGGAAATTGAACAGAAGGCAAGTTACTTACCTGCTACACCTACCGTCGTTAACTGAACTTAATATAACTCGCCCACCATCTTAATAGTAGGAGACAAAAGAAGTTGAAGCTACTGAAAACCACTTATAGCCGCCAGAGCAAATTCGACGTTCAACGAGAGGACTGAACTCACTCTCCCTGGTGCTAATGACAGCTAAACGGAATGTTGTAAATTATAACACTATAATGTGTGCCAATCCTTGCAATTCTTTTATTCAATCATATAATCACAAATTCTACTGATGAATCCGAGTCCAATACGAAATGCTTCTACAATCTATTCTAAATTTTAACATAGGGTATTCTTTATTTCTGCTGTGCTTCAAAAAAATAGCATTTTATACAACAAACATCAAATCACGTAATATTGCTAAAACGTCTGGTAAAAAAATGAAAAACGCGTAACCAGGAATGGGCTAGGTTCATTCTAAGAAGAACCAAATTACAGTAATAGCGAAGCTAGCTATATTACTACTAGTAGTTTTGGTAATTAAACGTGAAAACTAAAAAGTTGAACAAAAGTACAGGAGAACTTCATAACTATTAATTCAATACGCCTATGAATTCCAAGTAATTAAGTAGTATAAAACGAAGTCAACATATTTTATGAATACAGTAACTTTCGAAAGTGGGCAGTAACCGACAAAACATGGAACAAGAACCTAAAACAACCAATAAGAATTATATGGTCCTGATAACGTAAATTATCGTCACGAATCTAAAACTTACATACCACACCACACATAAATAAAAAACACATTGGCACATTGCGCAAAATCAAATAACGAAGAAAACCCGCAAGATAGGATCGAGATATATCTGATGAAGCATGTTGTAGGAAAATTAATATAACATATCTTGAACACACTGAAAACGGTAGGAAATAGAATTGGTGAACGAATATGGTATGCCATCAAATTATTTATTTAAATTAGGCAAAATTATAGTGTAGGTCTCTGGCCTACAAACTTATACAAATAGAGACAATATGATCATAAGGGAACGTAATAGAGAAGCTTAATTGGATACTACTACATCTGGCAGTTTTTGTTTAAGGCGTAAATGGCAAATGAGGTAATCCAAGTCAATGATAATTAAGCTATCAGAAAAAAAGTTAGTAAAACTGGAAGGAGAATTAGGCAAACAATTATAGTAAATGCAATGCTGTTTCAATACGCATTGTCACGAACGTTTTGAATAACTTCGGTACACCGAACGAGAAAATTACGCAGATGCAATAAAAAAGTTCGTCAATGTAACAATTTTTTTTATCAAAATTGGTCCAATGAGTTTATCGTGGCTGTTTATTAAATCAATGAAGGCATGCCTTCGAATATACAGTACGTGCAATAAACGGATTTATTGATATGAAGAATATATTTATTAATGTATAATGAGAAATCCCTTCTCACAAAGTAAGTTAACAAACGGGTGTGTTATATGTTGATAAACAGTTTCAGTTTGATGAACTTAGTTCATTGCTGCAGAAAATTTATTTATTAGTTAAAATAATAATTTTGTTGTTGTTTTAACAAAACGAAGTTGTATCGTGTGTAGTGTACGTTTAAAAACTATAAGTTTTCGGTATCAAAAAATAAAATAATCTAAAATGTGTGTGAAGAAAAATTTACCAAATATTTATGAAGAGGTTCATTTGTTGTAGTGTTTTAGAGTGGGCCAATAATTCTTCCCCATGAACCTACTATCCAAACACCAACCTTTTCAGAATACAATAGTTTCTGTATCATGACACGAGGGTTTTCACCAGATCATATACACATCCTTTGTTAATAAGACCATTAGGGTGGAATCAAGCCCCAAAGAAGATTTGTTAAGGATGTGAAACACTTCACTATCACCCCTTACCACAAACACTTCACTGACACTGAACGTACGTTTCGATAGCTAAGCTTTTCATCATTTTCAACACCAATACTGAACTAGCTACTAAACTATACTAAATAAGTTCAATATTGCTGGTGAAGATGATAGCTTAGCTATCGAAACGTACGTTCAGTGTCGGTGAAGTGTTTGTGGCGTAATAATAATAAGGCGTAATAGTGAAGTGTTTTAGTATTCCAGTGCCACAGTATGCGAGTACGTGATTTAGTGTTAAGGATATCATCATCGTCCATGTAATTGTCAAACCAATTGCAGCATTGAAATTTTGGATTTAACTGTCAGATGTAGGCGTATCGTCATCGTCTTCCGGTTAAAATATGGCCATGCTATCCAACAGTAGAGCAAACAAAAGGTGCACACAACCACCAAAGTTTCAAGCAGCTTTTTCGAAAATATCTTAATGCAAACATTGCACGTATTTGAGTTTTTGAGCTTCTATTATATTGAATTCCGTCTTAAAACAATATTTCTGCGAAAAGATTTTAGAATTCATGTCTTCTCTTTAATCGACTAGCAACAAACGAGAACATGTTGGCATTTATATTATTTACATTTGATATTTATGACATCCAATTCCACATTATACTATGAGCAAAAAGACACTGAAGCCTACAGAAAAGGAAGCCTCAACCCTATGCAAGTGAAAATTCCACTTCATAGCTATGAATGTCATTAACTACAGACTCCTTTTCAAGCGAAAATAAATAAATTCACATATAAAGGCAAGTTACTATGTATGGTTATAGTAAATTGCTATTAACTTTATCATAATCTTATATGAACGTACACATGTACGCGTATGTCATGAATAAATGTATTAAGCTTAACGTAAGGCTACGTCCACCTTGAAATTATTTCATTATTTATTTAGTTGAGTGCCAGCGCTTGTTTGTTATTCAGGTCAGAGCAATTTTTTTATTTTTAATTAAGATATATTTTCAAATTATCATTCCGTACTTATGTCTGCACTTTGAAACGCACAATGAATTATATCAGTAGCTAATTATTAAAATACGTCTAGTGCCATGGCTGGGTACGCCAGCAGACGTTGCCGTCATTTGGTATGCAGCCACACGCAAAAATTAATTGCGCGAGCGCATGGTTATAACCTAGTATAATAATTCCATGCGATTCGTGTGCGTGTGTAAAGGTAATCTAGGTTATCCTATGTGTAATGTAAAATTTAATTTTCCACGATAGAGTAAATCATTGATGCAGGCTGTGATGAATATTAAATTCAAGGTATAATAAAATCATGACTGGTATAAATTTTATGCAAGGTAAAGAATATATGGAATTTTTATTTGTATATTCAGCGTGTCCGCTTGGTACGTGACCGGAAGATAATTCTTTAATTTACTGACCAATTTAGAGAGAAAGTTTTCAAGCATCACAACATAAAATTATATTGAAGTATACAGGGTGTTCAGTTTGCGCAGCGCACGATACAAATTTGTTTCTTTAAATGGAACAGCCTATATACTATTACGTTCTTAGATACCTCTCTTTACTTTGGGTTATCTTTCAATCTTTGCCGCAGCTACCTATCTTAGTTTTTGAAATAATTGAGATAATTCAATATTTTTGATATAGGATGTTCCATTTAATAAACCA
>LR736857.1:9573609-9681190 GCA_902654985.2 Oryctes borbonicus
AATATCAATTTCAATTAATCTTTTTTAGTATTCACAAAAACTAAATATAATGGAGTTTTGGAGAAGCCGCGATAATTCGGGCTATTATGATTTTGCAGATTTTTTTTTAGCTTAAGTTCGTTCACAGATAAAGACAAAACGGATAACATATGGAAAACTGGATAAAAAAGCCAATACATTTAATAGCTATTAAATAATTGAAAATACATTTCTTAACATTTTGCGGCCCATTTTCTTTTGAAAAGAAGTGCTTAGGTGTCAGTTTATTTTACAAAAATGAATACAAATTATGGTATCATTTTTGTACCGTTGATTCTTAACGTACATATTTTACACGATAACATCATCAGGACACCAGTGAGCCATGAAATAAATAACTTTGGAAAGGGTTAAAAGTAATCAGATCTCAAGGAAAATTGATACACATGTGAGAATTAGGGAAATAATAAGCAACTCCAAGCAAGAAATAATATTTTTTCGCTTGTGATTAATAGGACCAAAACCTTGATAAAGCTACCATTCGACCTTATTCCAGCTCTAAGTATATGTAGATACCACGATGCTGTACGAACAATGTGGCTTGTAGCAACCTGCCGCAAACCCCCTTTATTTACCTCTTGTATCTGGAGTCTTCATTAACGTCGATCTATTTCACCATGGCAAATGTTAACGATTTTGCTCAATTATTGGAAACAACACTAAATGCCTTCCTTAAGATTATAAAGGGTATCTCATTTGGAACTATAGGATATGATTTTCGAATAAAACAACATATAACATAATAACATTAATGTTTTTTATTTTTCAACATAAATTCTTATAAGGACGTTACGGCTACAGATGGAACAAGATGTCATTCATACGGCCGCCACGACTCATCTGGCATGACGTCATTCGCTTAGCAAAATTTTTCACAGCTGTGGTACATAAACCCGGCTCTATTTCTCGACTAACATGATGCATATTTTCTTTGAGTTCATTGATTGTTGCTGGCTTGTTGGCCTGCACTTTCCTCTTGACAACACTAGACAAAAAAGTCCAATGGTGTTATGTCACATAATCTTGCAGACCAATTAATGTTACAATTTTGAGAGATAGCACGATTTGGAAATTTGGTTTAGAGTTATGGTCTCACGTGCTGTATGGCACGTTGCACCGTCCTTCTGAAACCACATGATTTATTATTCAAATCCAAGTCATCAATTTGATGGAAGAAGAAATTGCTTAACATGTTACGATAGCGTTCCCCATTTACTGTGACAGCATTGCCCGTTTCATCTTCGAAAAAATATGATCCGATTACATTGCCGGCCCAAACAGTGCACCTTTCAGGATGCATTTCTCTCTCGTGAACAACATATGCATTTTCTTCGCCCCGAATTCGACAATTTTGTTTATTGATTCTTCCGTCAAGATAAAGAAATGTGCTTCATCTCTCAAACAAAGTTTGTGGCAAAAATCAGGATCATCTTGGTTTTTACCTTAACACCCAATTCACAAATGTATGACCTGCAAATAGTCTGTAACTTTCAATTGTCGAATTAACTGATTTTGTATGCTGTCAGTAGATCTTCAGATATAGATAAATTGTTGTAAACGACGCCGAATTAATGTGTTTGAATGTTCAAGTACACTTTCTCTCACTGCAGCAACATCGGTGGTTGACCGAGCAGAACAACGATGTATTCGTGTTGCCTCATTGATAACAGAACCCGTCTCTTCAAATTTCTTGATTAAGATACGAACTGTTAACTCTGTAGGCGCTTGGTATCGACCTAATCTTGTGCGAATTTTCCTTAATGCAATCGTAAATGATCCTCCATTTCCATGAAACAATTGCACACAAAGTATTCGTTGCTCAACAATTAAACGCGCCATGTTGACGTTGTACGGTTTGCAGATAATATTTGCTAAATATGGGCGCCCCATATTCTGCAGAAAACAAATGGTACGCAATCAAATCCTATATAGTTCCAATCTTTAGATCAGATAATCTACGATACATGGTTGGTATAGAAATTAGTCCACCTCCAGCAGCATACCGTGCATTGCTACTATTTTGGTGAGGATAAACCTTTGAACAGAAAGTTGTAGTAATCAGTCTTCATGTTCTATAGTTTCTTACGTCGATGCACGCCGGCAATGGAATACTACAAGTAAGTGTCGATTTACTCTTCTTGCTGTTTCCCTAGCGGATTTTTCAGCCTCTCTGGATCCAAGAATTCTACACGAAAATTAGCACATATTCGCCGAAACCATTACACGGATCTGCAAGATAACAAACTCCAAACGAACACTTCTCACGAAAAATATTTGATAGGAAACATCAGCAACGTAACAATTCATTGTTAATGTAAATGTTCAGGGTTTTAAGTTCAAATTAAAAGACATGTCGATGATAAACAATATATTTCCGTAGCGATTCAGTTTATTCCTACTTTTTCTGTTTCTCTAGAACACGTTTACGTTAAATTTACGATCTTGTCTGACGTTTTGGTACTAATCATTAGACCATTCTGAAATTACAAATTTGCTCACCATACTGCAATTACGTATAAAGCGCTTTTCTTATATCCTCGACTTACCACGATGGTGGTCATTACTAAAGGAGACCTCGGAATAAAGAAATATGTCTAATGAACCAGTTGGTGCTCTCAATAATTAAGAAAACCTGTACTGGCAATAAATTGCCATTGGAATTCCAGTAAAGTCAAGTGGAACTTATACCATTTAAGAGAAATTGCCATCCGACAATCACCAATAAATAAACTAATTTAGCCTTATAGGTTAGCATCATGACCGATTCAAGTTTCCTTAAAGGTTTTACGTATCTGTGTTAATACCTACTGACTTCTATTCATCGTCGAAGTAATAACGACAAATACATGCTTCTGTACCTTTCAATTAGCGTTCGGTTGTAGCGCAAACGTGCAATCGACGCTAAATTGCATCCTTGCGATTTCAGGTCTGATTAAATATGAAAACCTTCGCGCAAGTAAATGTCGTGTGGAGCTTTCCACAAACCGCAGGTGTATATACCTACGTAACAGAATGAACGCTTTGGACTTGGAGCGCTTCTGCTATCATCTTCGATAAGCGCCAATATAGTGTACAATATGTAGGTAACAGTATGCACATATCATCCTTCAATCTAAATATTATAATGAGACGTCCAATTTTAAAATATTATTTTAATTAATATTTATTTATTTTCATATGACAAGGTTTTTATTTATTTGAATTGTATATTATTTTTTAGTTCACCCCTGTAAGCTCTTTTCTCATATTTTATATATTCAATTTGAGCTTGGAGAAAGGTATTAATTTTTTTCCCATGTGTTATTCTGTACGCATTATGAGTGGTGCAAGATGACGCGGATTTAGGAGTAAAATGGTATCACGTACCCGAGCGTTATAAAATTATCACAAAAAAGTGTTCTCTCAGCAGCCAAGGCGGAAAGACGTGCGACTAGCGTCGAAATATCGAGGTTGGCTGTATCAAATCCCAACCGCCCAAGTCGATATAATAATAAATCCCCTTTATCATGCGGAAGAAGATATATTTGGCGTTCCGTCATGGCCAGAAGAGCCACGGACAAAGTATAAAAGAATCACGTAATATTGCACCATAATCCCACTCTAAATAATAATTCGAGTGAGCTAAACAAGTATTTGAAGTGAGCCAGGAGAGCCGCCAGCCAAAGGCACCGTTGCTACCAGAAAGGTGAGAAGACTCGCTAACGAGACGCTACGGGTTTCCCGCCAACCGACCGCACCTACCATCACGCTAACAATCAGTCACGGAATTTCTTTTATTTGCTTTTGTATTCATATTTATTTGCTTCAAACCTATTACTCTGAGTTGATTGAATAAATATATATGTAGAGATGACCAAAGTAGGAGAAATTATTACTTTTTTGCAGCGACAGACTCGTGTTTATTCGACTCATGAGAGAGGGTTCGTGCTGCCTATTGGTGACACAAACTAAGAAAAATTATAAATCTGTTAAGTTAATCGTTTTAAAAGATACAGTAAAAGGACCGGCACCAACGCAATAATCTGCTCATCACATTTCCAGATCAACTGAAATTCACTCAATATTATTTAACAGTTATGGTTATAGTTATACGTGTTCAATTAATGCTCATTATCATAAGATAATGTGCGCCAAACCTTCAAGTTCATTCATTTAAAATAAATGTAATTATAGAAAAATGAGATTGCGTTTTCCGTAGCTGTATTATCCAGTTATAATTTTGCACATGTTTCTAACTGTAAACCAAGAATGTTTTAATTACCTATTCACAGGAATGAGTAAAATTTATAGACGCGTAGTGCCTGCGCGCCTATACAAATAAAAAACGTTTACAAGGTTTTAGAAAGTGATTTAACCTTTTGTTTACATGCACGTTCCAAGTGCGACGGACTATTTTTATTGCAGGAATGGACAAACGCAGTAGGAGATTTCACGCTTACTTGAAATGTTTCAGTAATAGAGTGGAAATAATAAGCCGGAAAAGATGAAGAGTAGTTACCCGATCGTGAAATTAAAACGATTATTGTTGGAAGGTATCCAGCTTTTTAAATTATGAAATCATTTCAGAAATTCTCCCGTTACTTTCTGTATTTTATAATCCGTAGTAATCCGACAAAGGAGTATAATATTTATTTATTTGTTCACTTCTATTCAACGTAAATAAAGGCAAGAAAATTAAAATTACAAACCGACCTTTGTGTATGATCCTTTCAGGAAGATTGAGACATTAAAGAACGCAATGTGGCTTTCGTCATGAACACTGGCTGTGCTTACAACACAAGATTTTAGACATTTATTCTAAAAGAAAAAATACTTTGGGACTGAAATAAAAAAACAAGAGTTTGAATGAATGTGCAAACATTAAAGGGTACCACAAAACTTAATATTGTATTAACGTTACGAAGAAATGTGACAGTCCTGTAGTTCGCGTTAATTTTCCATAACTAAAGGAACTTGAAAGTCACTTTAATCGAAATAGATCCCTCATATAAACTCACGATTATTATTAGAGAAAAATTCTTGAACTGCTGCCATAATGTTATTGTCGCTGTTAGATTTGGTTCCTCGACGACCTTCCTTTATTGTGTGCTTTATTGTGTAAACTCAGAATCGGAGTTGTTAACCCAGGTCTCGTCAACAATTAGTCACTCTTAAATTCGCTACTGGAGTGGTGATTTTCGTTCGCTTTTGCTCAGGCGTCAGCATCCGAAGTACCCATCTTGCAGACACCTTATGAAGTCCCAAGTAGCCTTTGATTATTTTTCCAATTGTACTCCTTAAAATTTTTATTATCTCTACTAAACATCTAATAGTTAACCGACGACCTTGTTTAATCAAATCACAGACACGGTCAATATTTCATTGAGTGCACACAGTTTGCGCTCGGCCAGCACCTTTTGCATGTTCGCGAGTTGTTCTATCACATCGAAGCTCCCGGAATCACTACCTAATATGACGGAGCATCATCTCCAAGCTCCTAACCATCTTCTCCTAACCAATCATCTCCTAACCAAATAAATTTGTTACGACCTTAAACTTTCTACTGTAGACACTTAATAACAAAATGAAGCTCGTTTCTCTCTATTTTTTTAAACCTTTGTGCAGGTTCCACTTTAACTGAACACTATTTGTTAACAAATACAACAACAAAAGCCATTGTTGGCCCTTTGTTAGCCAAATAAGTAATAAGTATATTATGGTATATTGTGGAAAATTTATCTCGGCGCATACTGTGTTAGAGACAATAAATACTGTATAAGCCTCTCAAGGTTATAGGAATTCTTTCTTCAATATAAAATTTCTCATTTCAAAGATTTCGCCCACTTACCTCTAGTGTGTGACATAGTTGATTATTATTTTGACTTAAATATAGAGTTGCATTTAAAGGTTTTAAAAGAAGCAAGTAACCTTGCATTGTTATTAAGAGATCATTGTAAAGACTCGAACAGCAAAGGCAGATAATTAACTTAACGATATGATGTAAATAACTTTGAGACAAATATCCTTAACTCTAAAACATCAAAACCAGCTGATCCCATCAATTCGCCTCGAAGAACCAATGTTATGGTCAATGTTTTGATCGGTGTTGGTAACCGATTCCAACAATGAGTAGACTCTGTATCCTGGTGGCTCCAACACTATTTACTACTACCAAGAACAAGAAATTATAATTAAAGTACTAAACACTTGAAAAGTAAGGTACTTAGCCAAATACGTGATAAAACAATTGATATTTAAACTAAATTGAGAAATTTCTTTGTTCGGAATAACGATTGCTAAATCACTACCAAATGGGATATCTAATTACATATTAATTAAATTTTCTTAAATTATCTTATTCTATTTGGAGTAAACAATTGCCTTAGGAACTACAGGCAACCCTTGAATGTTGATCTTTACTATCGAACTTGCCAACTTCACGACTAATATTTCATTTTCGAAATTAGGCCAAAGATACAACTGAAATTCTTCCTTAGATTTTTGTAAGGAAACAGTACATTACAAAATAAAAATTTCGGATGCGAAGAAAATCCGGAGAAGACGAGTCATTTACCCGTTCCAACGAAATCATCGTTGAAGGAAGTTAACTTTTCCTTATAAAACGCCCGCAACAGAGAGCGGCTGGAAACACCGAAAAAGAGGTCACAACCTTGTCCTATGGGAATAGGTACCGCTTTTGGCTGAACGCAACATACATGGCACTAAAGACGGGTATCTTCTATGTTGTAGTTTGGTGAAATTATAGTATATACTACTGCCTTCGCGATGAACGGAATAGATTCGAACCTAGCAACCTTGTATCAACAAAAATGTTCAAACATGCCCTGGTATGTTGTTGATTAGTGTCTTCTTTTTAATATACCACAATTTAATGTAACTTCTGATTTGAGAGGCACTAATAGTATGTCCGTTATTTAAAATATAATACCCTGTATATCTTTACAGAGAGGTAGACGATTAAATCAATGAACACAAACAATACCCTGATGAAAGCGGCAAATAAGCTTAACAATCTAAAAAATCATAGTTAACCGTATGTAAAGTGTGTTCAAATGTTTATTAATTAGATTGCACATCTAATTAATTTCAAAATGCGTTTAACCGAAAAAAAAAATAGATGTTCTTATGATGATTAACTTCGGAGATTGATTACGTACTCAAGCAGAAGCTCCTAATTTATTCAACGAACTACGACAGTATGAGCACAACTTAACAATTATTCATGATAATCCTAGAATTTTCCTTTCCACATGAACGCAGTGTATACATACATGAAAGAGAAAGAATCCATATCAGCAGCGCAGAAAAATTGAAAAAGGAACCAACTGAAATTACAAGATATTAGAAATAGATTGAGGAAATGAGATAAATCTGTTTCTACCCTAAAACAGTAGGCAAGAAATGAATCCACTTCTAAGACAATAATAGCACAATTGAACACAATTGCATTATGTAAATTCCAGGAAAAACCTCTGATAACAATACACTTCGAAAATGTATTATCCTTGGAAGAATCAAGGTATATAGATTGTTCGGTTTAATCAAAGCGGAGGCTGTGGCGATTGAGTGTGAAATGACCTGTGGGAGTTCGATCTGGATTTGAACAGGCCATTCATAAATTAACATTATTTGGTATACAGAGGGAAATTCCTCAAACTCCCCAAGCAATTGCATATACAGTAAGAATCCATAAATTCGTCGTATTAGTTGTCTTTTCTTTTATACTACTCATGTTACTTACACTTATACTTTTTGAGAGTTACATAGTAAGGAATGCGCTATAAAGACATCAACATATTGACTACTGCAATTATTAACTGATACATATGTATGTAGATGGCAGCCTCAAAACATATATCACCCGAAAAACTCCCAACCTGAATTAAAAAAATTAAGGGTCTTTAGCGATATAAATTTAGCAGTTCAACGAATTTGTTGAATGTGGTAACATATCCTTAATTTAATTAACGAAATGTTAAGAAAACATCGTTCACTTGAACTCTACTTGAATATGCTAACCAGTACTCGCCTTAGTAAATTAAAGAAAGTAAGCGCGACACCTATTTATCAACTATCATATCCAAGGCGTAAAATGTACCCAGTGAAGAAAACGAGTTACTTGCGATATACATCAATATTCTCCATCAACGTTCATACCATATTGCCCTTTCTTACACACAGAAAATTTATATTAAAAATCCTTCATTCGTATAATAGTACCTCCGCGAAGGAAGGTCGTCCTTTAATCAAGTGACAAAGTAAGAAAAGGAAATAGATATACCCTAAAAATTCGAGTTTTATCGCCACGAGCATCTCATCACGTTTAACAAGAAAAAGGAGCAGCAGTGGATTCGAGAGGAAAGAATCCATAAAAATAATCCTTCCACTGTACGACGCGGATGGATCTCGGATGAAATTGACACAACTTGTGTTGCGCGACATCTTATTTACGGAGGGGCTGTGTCACAGTGCATTCTAGCGTAATTGAACGACTTCCATTGCGAAAATTTATTCTTAACCTACTTATTGTCCCAGCTAAATACAATATAGGTATTCAGGTCGGTCGGATATACATAATGTTAGGAAGCATATTCGATATAATAGGCTCAAGAGGATTAAAGATATCCAGTGACGGCTATAATTAGATTAAACATTATTGGGCTTCGTCATACATAGTGCATTGATGACCTCGGTGTTGATTAGGGCAATTAATTGACATAAAAACTATGGAATAGAAGACAGTTATCTCAGAAAATAAATAATATTATTTGCAAAAGATTCATTTGATCTTGTTATTGTTTAAAATTGGTTGTATTTATTAGATATATTTATATATATCTGAGTAAATAAAGATAACAGTATAAGCTTTATTGGTGATATGGTATGCATATGTAAAAAGCTTAGCTAACGCTATCCCAACTTAACCAGACAGAACAAAGAAAAACAGGAAAAGCTTAAACTAAAAATTAAATGACGAGAGAGAGAGCGCAAATTTGTTTAAAAAAGACCGAAAAAAAGAAACATGTAATATCGCCCCTTCAAGCTTCAAGGTAGGAGGAACAGAATTACAAATGTTAGTAGTCGTGTATGAATATAAACCCTTAAACAGTGTTAATTTAGGAACAGATAGCATTAACAGACATCTAACCATCAAATTAAGATGATGAACATTACAACAAAAAGCTCTAGTATTGTAAGCTAGTTTTAAGCCAGTTGAAAATGCGTACATCCCCGAATCGCTATTGCTCTCTTTAATTCTGAGACTACAGCATAGTCACTACAAATTCTATTAATTTACTAAAACGAAATAGTAATCATAAGCCGACACTTGCTTGTGAGAAACCGATGAGAATAGGTAGTGAATTGTTATCGAAACTAATAAACTATTAATAATTCGGCGGACACTATTCGATACACGAAGTTACGCAACAACTATATAGTGGTGATGGTTGTGTTCGCAATTACCTCAAATATAAAGAAAATTATGAAAAGAATCGGAGAGGAAGGCTCATTGGCAAGAACCAGAGAAACACGTAACATCTTGCGACATCAAATTCGCCTCCCACGACGCGGGCGGCCTGGAAACAATAAACAAAATACTGGTAATATTGCTCGTGGTGTTAATGGAATCACTTGCGGAAAGAACAATGTGAGGAGAGAAGACACTGCTTCTACCTACGGCAGCATCAGCGTTACAACGAGTGCTCTTTGTTCAATCTTACATCTTAATAATAATCTTAATATCTTTCAGCTTACATCTAATTTTATTTTATATTGCCTAATTCCAAGAATTAGTTGCATTTGCAAGCATTCTAATGCAAGTATTTAGAAACAATTTCCTTAAAGCGTTCACATCGATTCCTAAATTCAAATTCCTGAACTTCGAAATATTATCAAGGAACTTAGCAGCCTAGAAATGTTCAGGAGCAGTATCTAACAAGTCAATATAATGCAGGCTGAAAAGGAACAAGTCGTAATTTATTGCATTAAACTCTTTGCTGAAATCTACTAATACTAGAATGATAACCATGATAATACATTAACCATCATTTTCCAAGACTTTAGAAACGCTGTGATTGATGCTTTATTTGTTGGCTTGATTATTCAAGCGAACAAATAAAATAGATAGAATATAACGAATACGCCATTTCGAAGTATCAAGTGATAATAATTTGAGACGGATTGATCTATTTTGTAAACTGTAGCCCCAACTGTGTTAATTGCAGCTTTGTTTGAACACACCCAGTGAACAGTAAATTTACTGTCCATTACCTGCGAAACATACTAACCGCAGCTCATGTTTCATAGTGCACATGTGCTGGAGGATATGTTTACGGTTATCTGAAGGTGCTCAAAGTCAAATAATTTATGTCACAAAATAATTTGTAGCACAAGAGACGACAAGGAGTACGTCAATTTTTATTCATTAGTCTTTTGAGGAACTTTCGTGTAAAAATCAATAAATCCAGCTTTCCTTTATCTTTACTTTTGTATGTATGATGGGACAAAAGCATATTTGGACTGCCGGCAAGCGACGAAGCAGTATGGGCAGCGTTCACAAGGCTCACTTTTGTACAGGTTTACTGCGTATTGTCCAAGTTTGCTTTTGTGCCATCATACATAGGAGCTGTTACGCTTTGGCATTCCGCTAGCAATACTCTATTTTTGATAAAAATACAGTATTTCTGTTACTAAAACTCAGTATTCTTGGGTGAATGACCCTCATTCTATTCTATTCTATTTCTTCCAGAACTAATCGAAAGCAATACCAAACCGCAGATGATACATACATTTATTTTAACTACAACTAAAAGCAACTAATTAATAGACTTTTCATTATGCATGCCTATTCGCAGATTAAATTATCAAGGGATTATATTCAAACACAGACAGGACGCACTTATCTGATTCCATTTGTGATAGACATGCACTCTACAGGTTAATCACCTAATGCGTCTGGTTTGCTTGAATTGAGTATTAAACAGTAACATTATCCGTTAAATGATCTTACTTGGATATTGGAGGTTGGATACTAACGATACAATAATTCCCAATAAATTGGGTAAATGTAATTCTCGCTTTATAACATCTTAATGATCGCGTCTACTTGCATCTATGAAAATTCAAGCGATCGCCGAGCGGTTCTTTAGATATTCCGTCTACGCTCCAATATCGAGAATCGTTTTCGTCTTAATGAAGCAATACTTGCCAAACAAGTTACGCTTCCCACAAATGTCGATACCTAAATATTAATAGATACTGATGTAACTAATAGCAGTATTAGTTATGTGTCATTGATTCTTATAAGATAGGTGCTTGCAGATGCTTACAAACTTTTTATTACATGCTAATCGGAGAACATGAAACCAACCAGCTGAATGGCGTCTCATCTGTATAAATAGACACAAAAGTGAAGGTAAAAATTCTGACGCCTAACAAGTTTAACGCGACAAATACACATTAGATGTCTGTAATTACAAGTTTGTAATATCGATGATATTGATTAGTTACAACGGATTTAAAGCTAGAAACGAACGCCTTTATTCGAATAATTCAAATAATATAAATTTACTGAAACAGATTCTGGAAAGAAGCGTGTTTCAGCAAACCTGAAACTTTTGTATTTTAATAAACCAAACATTAGGCTAAAGCAGATCCCATCAGAAATAAAAACACATTAGTACGTATATTACAATTATTAATAAAACTAATTGGAACACTTTCTTAGACGGTAAAAATATGCATTTCTAAAAATTATGCAACCGTGTAAAGTTTGATATTAGCGAATAAGTTGAACTTCCGCTAGTTGTGTGTATTTCTGACCTGTTGTGGTAATTTAAAAACTCCTCAAGTATAATGGGTTTGTGTGAAGTGTGGTGTTGAGTAGTCGGAGCTGAAATTTCGTTACATCTTTCGATTTCTCGCATGTT
The DNA here is from genome assembly GCA_902654985.2 of Oryctes borbonicus. NCBI lineage: Eukaryota > Metazoa > Arthropoda > Insecta > Coleoptera > Scarabaeidae > Oryctes > Oryctes borbonicus. Next base: position 9,585,579 of record LR736857.1, read on the forward strand.
TCCTGGTTATGTTTTTGTTCCAAAGTGTTTTGCTTACTTCATTGTGCCACACTTCTACTTGGTCTGCTTCGCTACTAGCTTCTCATATCCGCTACACTTTTTCATCGGCACAATATGCCCAAACCAATCTAATTGCCTTTCTTCGGATATGTTTAATACGGGTTCTGCACCGCATCAGTCCCTCGCCATGTTTTTAATTCGGTCTGTTCTTGTTTTCTCCATAACAGCTCGGAGAAAACGCATTTCACAAGCATGAATTTAATTTTTGTCTCTATCTTCGGGGACTATATCGATGTTCAGTCGGTAATCTTTGAAGCCATCGATATTATTTTGCAGGTCTTTTCTGATTTCGCTATTATCACAACATCGTCCGCATATATTATTTCTCTTACCAGCGCTTTTCTTTTTATATAACATTATTTCATAGATCAAATGTTTGAAATAAGTCAGCACGGCAAGAAAAAAACAAAAACAAGATGGAAATTGCCTACCCATACTCACACGTAACAACCATTTAAAATAAAACTGATACTAAAGTATAAGCCAAACTAAAACTTAAGCGGGCTTCCCATTTATGCATTTTAATGCACCATTAAATAACATTATGCCTGACCTTGAAAGTGATTATTGCATTTTTAAATACATGTTTTTCGACAATATAATATGATCTATAGCAATCGCGAAACATCCAGCCCAAAATACGAAACTTCACTTTTTGGGGACGGAAGAAATGAAAAGCAACTAAATACAGGCTTTGCCTTTTTATTCATATTGCTTTACATGTATCATTATTAACGTTTCACAATATTTATCATGAAATAACCAACATTTATATTTATATATTTAAATGTTCATAGATCATAAAAGAAGCGGTGTGAGCTTAAACAATGATTGGTGAAATAACCCCAAAAAATCACTAAAAACGCGACAAGAATGTATAAAATTAGAGCATGCTTTAAGGCTTAAATTTCGATGACGTATCAAAAATTGCATTAGAAATGTGTGATATGTATACCTAAAATAGACGCAATTTCATACCGCATGTCAATTGCGGCATTTAAATGCATAGATGGGAACCCCGCTTAAAGTAGAAGCCAGTATATAAGAATTGTGCAAATTTCGAACTTTCACACTGATCATTTTGCAATTTTCTAAAACGAAAAATCAATATGCGAAAAACTTGCTTCCGCATTTAGAAAATACTATTTTTGTTATAGAATACAGGAAAATATACTTTTATTATAAAAATGTATTGAGGCTTTGACTTGATGTCTTAACCCATTATTGCCCGAATACTTTCTCTTAAATAATTTAATATATAGTTTTCTACAGACACAGGCACACAGGAATAACCACATCGGCATGGATGTATCTGTATTATACTCATACTAAGATAAATCTATAAACACCCTTAACTTAATTTAATTTAACTTAATTTATCGCCGTTATAATTTTTACAGTTCCAGTACCGACCAACTTACATTAAACAGAGGGCAAGGAGTTAACCCAATAACATGCCGCTCATTACTTCGCTAACTACCTATAACCAGCTACATGATGTTTAACCTAAATTGCAGTGTGTATGTATACATGCAAATGTGTACAATAATCTGTTCAGTGCGAGGCGAACTACTCCTGAGAGGAACCTACGTTTCAGGGTTTTATTGCTGTATATGAGAATGTCGTCAACAATTATGCGATGCTTATACAAGATATATCCAAAAAATAATTATATATAGAAAGAAAGAAAGATAAAATAGATATTAATTTCTTGGTTTATTGAAATAATATTAAATATATGGTCTGCTAAATATGAACGAGAAGAGACCATTTCAACAAATTGACGGGGACATGTTGCAAGCGAGAGAATATTAGCTCGCTGCGGTGCAAAATTAACATTACTAATGACAAAAGTGTTATTGACAATCGGATATAGATATTTGTGTAATTAACAAACATCACAATTTTTAAAATTAGGAATTTAGGTTTTCGCGTTGAAACCGCGTCGAAATTGTATGAGTCTGCCGATGTTTCGCTATCAATTGCATGAAGCTTCTTCTGGGTTGCTGCATGTTGTATCGCTGCTTTGAGAAGAACGATAGCGGTCGCTCGGGCTGCGGCTTTTATAAAGTTGAATACAGGGGTGGGACTGAATTTGTTAAAAGAAAGCAGCGACCGAGGAAGTCTATAACAACATATTTTTAAAATTACTTAAAATATCTTTCGGCGAGATATAAGAAGAAAAGAATCACACAACTTTTGTTCCTTTGAACTTTAATGCATTATCGGTATTTGTTTTAACATGTTGCATTCGTCCTCATATACAAACATTTTACAATGAGTTTCCAACGATACAATAACTAATCTGTGTAGTGCTTTTGAAATGTATTTTACAAACTTTTCTACCATTTCGATAATTTTTATCCGATTTACAATATCATATTCTAGTAGACATTTTCATAATTTCTGTTTTGACTTTATATGCTACACAGAATGATAAGTGCAACTTCAGTAAGCAATACAAAATATTTCATCATACAAGATGTTCAGAAAGGTAAAATTAACTGGAGCACCTTCAGACATCTGAAGCTCGCCTGTTTCAAATGGAACACATTGTATATTTTTGCTCCATTCGAGGCATATTTAAAATCTTTTTGATATCTACAGCACACTTCCTATACCAAAAGTTAATACTTTTTGTCTAGTGGAGTGTGACAATTAACAAAAAAGTGAAAAATGTATTTTACTGCGTCAAATTCTCTACAAATAATTATTTTGCCCAAAGATTAATTATTTGTGTTTTATTATTTATCTCGTGGTGCTTCCCTTTTAAGTCTCTTATAATATTTTTTTCTAAAAAAAAAATACTCAACATGATATCTAATACTGGGGAAGCCTAGCGAAATTGTATAAATCATGATACCTCAGTCATGGATGTCCTGAAGTATCAACATTTCGATGACTAAAAGTAAGGTTTATTGTTGAAAATTTAACATATAATTTCAACATGGTGGAACTCCAAGCCACAACTATCTCGTGAACTGACATCTTTATTGTTTTATGACACGAGAAGGAGCTTGTCTACAACGAACCTCCGAACTTAGTCCAAATAATCAGACAGGATTTCTTTTGCTTTTCGTGAAATAACACGCCAAACGTTTTTGTGAAAACAATTCGGTGGTGTGTTGCTTTAAATAGAAACTAGATAGCGCTGTGTCAATTAGTCCTATTTACTACAATTATTTATTATTAAAAAAACCATAAAAAAATTAATTAAATCCTGAAAATATTTTTAGAGGTGTTTTTATTTATATTTACTACTAAATATGTATATTGTTTTCCTCTAAGTTGTTACGGTTACGAGACATGGTGATCACCCTTAATGAATCACCCAGCATATACGAAATTTTATACAGCATAAACTTTTTGCAAATTTTCGTTAAACATTGACTCATTTGTAACACTTACCGAGTCTCACGGAACGCTTTTCATTTGCGGTTTAGTAATAAATATCCCCAGCTTGACATTCTAAATATACCATACCAGTTCACTCTAGAATCTGTGTTACTTCAATCCTTTTTAGAATGTAACAACTGCACCATTTAGCTCTACTACGAAATGCGTTAACGGTAAATTACGTTTATGTTATACAATTGCATTACGAGAAAATAGTCCGGTCTAGATGCTCCTCATTATTAAATGCGCGGAAACTAATTGTTTTGCAGTTACGCCGTGAGTTACAGAAATTGCGAAATAAAGTTGGGATAAAGTGGTTTTCTATTTGTAAACGTAAAATGTTTTGTGAATGGAAATAAAGTCACCTCGTATATTTCTTTTAATTAGAAAATGTAATAAGGCTTTAAGTAAAACAAACCTTAAATACTCTTAATTTACTGTAAAAACTAATTTTTATGATCTCTGGGACAGCTTCTCACTTATTCATAAATTGATTTGTTTTCTAATAGGGTAAGGTTGCCACTTTTCATATTTATCCCGATTTCAACTTCTTACCAAACTATTATTATTATTGCCTAAATCGCACAATGGATTACCTAAATTAAGGATAAGTAGCGAAGCAGACATGTACTTTGTTTTAAATGGAACAACCTGCATGGTGTGTACAATTTTAGCTTTCAGTAGTAGCAATTTTAAAACTCCAGAATATTGGAACAGGCTATATCTATCTGTTGTTTGCCATTATCACCGTCTATAAATCTAAGCCTGTGTGTATTTTCATATTGATACTGCAATAAAGTCATTGTTATTACTATATCCAGAATATTTTGAGCGATACATAGAAAATCGCAAAATCATCAAAAATTTAGGACAAAGACAAATTCCTGATTAGAATTAATATACCATGTTTTAGCAACAATGTTTGCGAATTAAATATTAAAGAGAAAGCTCCTTCGTTAATATTGTTTAAACGATAATGAATTAAACGACTTTCGCCATTTTGGGTAGTTTCGGTAAATATTAATTGCTAATGTTCATTATGTAGACATGGTAATTCGTCATCGAAAAGCTACAAATAAATCATATCCATTAATTATAAACGATGACGAACTTTTCTGAATGATTATTCAGCGAAAATTTTATTTATATAACAAAATTTCCTCTGTTTTAAATTGCAATACATTTCATCTTGATTTACAGAAAAACTAACACTTTTAAATTCATTAAATTTTAATTATCGATCTTCCAATCCCGTGGCGACTTTGATCCAATATTATCGTCTTATTTACGGTACTTGTAACTAGAAAATCTTATGGTTGCCAAACTTCTAACAATAGCGATAGTACAGTCAAGTAGAGTTAAACATCGATCAAACGAACCTCATGCTAAGGTATGCCTTAATAATTTATTAATCTTCATCTTACACACTTTAATGTTTGCCGTCACGCTAAAAATAAGTATGATGGTATGATACGTTAAGAAATATATAGCAACAATACAAGTAATTTCAATGACACCGTATAGAGTTATAATTCATTACCCCCTAAAGCTATTCCATTAAAACAAAAGCTGCGCCCTGTAGTAATTCACAATTATTTTTAAGGATAGAATCGTGGGCTCGAGGACGATACATCAGTGCCCACATTTCTTCATTACATCGTTTTTTCTTGACAACAAACTTACGCGCATAGTGTCAGATTTATTATAATTTTGATATATAGAAGCGTCTACGGCAAACACCCCATAAATTCTGATTTTTGTCAGCGGACAAATATTTATGTACGCATTGCGAGTCTCCAATTGTCCGAGGGCCCGTTTCCTAAATAAATCATAGGTAACATTATAAATTAAATCAATGCGCATATTTGAAAGCAGTTTCCTGGCGAAACAGATGTTTTGTCGCGACGCGTAGGAAAAAACAGGTAAATTTACATAGCTGATGTGCGGTATATATCTTTCCGAAAATGCGGTCTGTCAAGTGAAATGGACGTCTTTTTTTCGCTACTTCGTCTGGCCAGAGCGCAATTTAACATGACTATACAGTTTATCTTGTCCAAAATATCGAAACTGCACCTTTGGGAACCATAGACGCCAACTACATTACATTTATTACCAAACAAATACAGCAGCGTAGTGTCCTTTCCCGGTTAAATATTAACATTTGTGTCGCCGATGACTTACTAGCAACCAGTTAATGTTTAACGTTTACTATTTAGCTTTTAGTATAATATCCAAACCAGCTGTAACATTATGTCGAATATTAAACAAACACCTACGGAATATTAAATTTGGTTTACAGGTTTCCAAGTTATAAATATCTCCTAAAACAAACGAAGGACAAATGCAAACCGCTAATAAATAATTCTTTGTTGCTTTTCTTTTAAACCGTTTCACAAAAAATATGTATTAAAGCTTCTTAACATTTTCTCAACAAATTTATTACAGTAATTTACTGTATTTTGTAAAATCATAATTCCACTGTTTTGTCTTGTAAATTTAATATTCCATTCAAGAGTACTTCTCCAATTTCAAAGGGAGTATGAGGCTTGCACCAAGACATAAGAAATCTGCTAGATACCATACAATGCTCGGGCACAGTCCACGCCAACAAGCGCTTCATTAGCGCTTTTTTTAATAAACCCAAATATCTTATTTTAGTCAGCAATTAATTCGATATACGAAGTATTCACTCAGTTTCCATACTTGATGCCAGACATTCCTAATTCTTCGCAACCACTTATACTCTGGTTATTCGGTTTTGGATGTTTCTCTAACCATCAATCATGATGCGTGAATCCAACAAGTCATACCATAATTCAAGTGCGATTCAACCAATGTCGTATATAACAGCAAGAACAAATAAATAAAATATTTCTTTCTAGACACTTAATTCGTAAACATCCCATATGTACTGTCAAACAAGAAAAATCTGAAAATGATCGACAAACTGTAGAAGAAGATATTGGTGTAACGCCGGTCGCAGCAGGGTTGTTTATTGCCATTAGTCTTTTGTGTGACTGCGCGTAATATGTTTGATTTGGATGTACATATGTACGTGCTGTACACTGCCGTTCAGTGAAGTTCGGTCATACAATAAAAATCTATTATATCACACTGTATACAATTATTAATACATTAAATTAGAAAAATATTAAGCATACACTCTTTTCTAAGGGATTAAAGCCATAAATTATTATGTAAAGTAGAAATATTGCGACAACTACAATAAAGTCCCTTTTATTATCATTCCAAGAATTTCTCGGAAGTACCGATCGTTTGAAACGGGTCGTTTGGGGATCATTAACGAACAGTACATTTAGGAAATATACCGCAGTATCATTCTTGTTTATTTATCACAGGCGTAAAGATATAAATTTGCTTCATTTTACTGTTAAACGTGTGTTGGTGTGCATCTGTCGTTTTTGCGCGAAAGTTTTAAGAAAATTTACTTCAAAATGGCACATGGTAAGCCTACCAGTATAGAAAAACGTTCACGCATTATTACGCGGTTTGAAGAAGGATATTCGGAGCGACAAATTGCTGAAAAAATAAATATGAGAAGTTCAACAGTAAATGAAATCATAAAGCGATATCGGACAACTGGAACTATAGAAAATCGTGTTCGTCCTGGAGCATCTAGGAAAATAACAAAAGCTGAAAATTTGAGAATTGTATTATTAAGCAAACCCAATAAAAAATTAACAGCGCCACAAATAGCAGCCGAAGTCAATCGCGGCGGTGAACAACAAGTTTCGGCGAGTACGGTAAAACGTCGACTTCAACAAGCGGACCTTCATGGACGCCAGGGTTCATGGACGATTCGAAAACCCCGTTCTCATCTAGATTGGTCGTTAGATGATTGGAAACACGTGCTTTGGAGTGACGAGTCAAAGTTTGAGGTTTTTGGGCAAAATCGACGAGTTTATGTCCGAAGATCTAAAACCGAAAAGTGATCCCGAACTGCATTGTGCCTACAGTGAAGCAAGGGCGTAGTTCTGTGTTAGTGTGGGGATGTTTCTCCTTTAGTTGAGTGTAGGCTTTCACGACCGTAATCCATAGTAGAAATGTCTTTCGGGTGATATCGTGTAGTTAATATTTTACTTGACGTTTCGCTGACCATCCGTCAAGTAAAATATTAACTACACGACATCACCCGAAAGACATTTCTACTATGTTTCTCCTTTGCTGGGACGGGAGATTTATGCAGAGTGCAGGGTGTAATGAGGAAGGAAAATTATTTTGCAATACTCCAGAATCATGCAGTGCCATCAGGATTGCGTATAATAGGCCGTAACTTTACATTCATGCATGACAACGACCCAAAACACACTGCGTTAGTGTGTAAGAACTATCTAAAGGAGCAAGAAGAACAGCACACCCTGAAAGTAATGACATGGCCCCCACAAAGCCCACATTTGAACCCTATACCACCCCCAACTTCACAAGAACATTTACGGAATATTCTGCAACATGAATGGATTAATATTCCACAATCCGTTTTACCAAAACTTATCGAAAGAATGCCTAGAATAGTTCGAGCGGTGATTAACAGCAAAGGAGGTTTTTTCGATGAAAAAAAAAATATAATGTTCAGTATGTTATATTAGGCCAGAATAACTTTTTATTTATTTATTTTTGTCTTTCTTACCTGTACATAGAATAAAATTGCATTTTGTTTTTAGTTTCGTTTGTTTCTGTAACCTTTTCATGTTTTTTACCAACCGACCGAACTTCTCTGAACGGCAGTGTAGCTCAACTTGTTTTTCAGAAGGGATTTGGAAGCTTCTAGGCTTGTACATTTTAAAAATATTAATTAAAAACAACATTAATAAATTTTATTTCTAAAATGTTGGTCACTATAGCAATAGCGTACAAAAAAAATTAATACATCAAATAATCTTGTACATTCTTTTAACAACATGTTACTTTATTAAATTATTATAACTTGCATAATATAGTTAGATACACTCGGAACACGTTTAGTTTTAACCGACTCTAGCCGTGGAAGCCTACGTTATATAGCATAAAGTACTATAAGATTATGATCGATCGATAGATAAAAGTGCCAAACGTTTCCTTTTACAACAGCAGCGTTAGCAAGCATTCACTGTTGCTTCTTCGATATCAAATTACAAACAATGTTTATAGTCTGTGTTCCGTTACCATAAACGTTAAAGGGAAAAAGCGTTCCGATCAATTGAATTTTATACGTGGGACCTTTACGTGAAAGCTTAATGCTTCCTTGTAAGATTTATTTACCAAGAAAGGTGCTACATAAGACGTTTTACTGAATAGTGTATAGAATCTGAAGAAATGGAAAGTACGCTAACGTTGAACGTAAGAGCATTAAGTAAACGGTTTCTTATGTACCCATGCACAAGATCTCTATGTCATTTCCTGTTACATCATGTAAAGAATGGAAGTGGATTTACGTTTAAAGGAGCTGCTAAGAATAGAATTGTATTTGAAGGAATTGCTGAGCTGAGAAAGCTGTTAAGAGATTTACTATTAATATTTATTTCTGCTTTGAAGCGCGCATTCCAATATGCTTGTGTATACATGTACTATTAATACATGCATATGATACAAAAAAATTATAAAGATATATGTTTTAGCAGGCCCATTTGCTAACTTACTAAATGTAAGAAAATAAGACAAAGCATATTTTGACCAGTTGATACAAAATTTTATATTAGAAGCATATACAAAATGAATAATAAATTAAGATCAAATACTTACACTATAGAAAAGCTGTGAGGACATTAAAGTAATCTCCATCCTGGAACAGAAAAATGTGTTATTATAGTTGATTATTACATATGACATTATCTAATAAAAAATGTTGCATAACTTCCACACCGATTTCCAATTCAAATTATTGAAACTCGCTTAAATAACTTACAAGATTTTCTCTAGATTTCTACTCTGGAATGCAGGTTAAATGTACACATATGGCGGGCGCTTCGCGGTACGTATTCAGTATCCACAGTTTGTATCGGTTTATGCTGTATTGTATTACTTGTTTTGGTTTTAATAGAACTCAATAAGGATGAAGCTATGAAACCAATAAAATATACAGCATGTCTCAGCGGGAACTGCATCGATCGATGTATGAAAGAGTATACATTGGAAAATTCTTAAAACTTGGCATAAGCATATGTTGAAACCATAGACTCAGGTTATTTTTGTTGTTAGCAAAGAGAATCAAAAAATGTTATACTTCGGATTCAGATGTCTTCTACTGATATGTTGAATCGTTTTGCACGGATCTGTATTTATCGCAATAAATTCAAACTTATATATCCGTGCAGAGCGGCAGAATGGATATGTGATTTCGCCGTTTTCGGAAATATAAAACAAGGTTCGTTTCCTCGCAATAAACTCACGGCAGTTTTTTACCATTTAATCTAAAGTTACTCCCAAACCTGAAGTGATACACAACATCGCCAGTCGTTTTCAGTGTCCAAAAATCCATGATTCACTTCTTGTCACTGATCCTCGCAGGACTGTTTTATATCCTCTACATTTACGGAAAACCGCCTTGCACAGTAAGTAGTTGAAGGAGAGCACCTTATACTAAAACAACGTCTGCTTTATATCATTAAATTATCGTTTGCGACAGCCGTGCATGTCAAGTTCGAACTAATTAAATACGAGATTCGCCGCAGGTGCTCCGGGACTATCATAATATGAAGATATTATCGATTGGATTGCGTGGGGTAATCGATTGATTAATCCAATTTCGAACCGATTGAGAAAAATGGTCAAGCTTTCACTTGTCACTTCGGTATTAGATAATAGCACTAAAAGCGTTTTATACTTAACCGGACTAGTTCGATACAAATTGAAGGCAATTTTTTATGGAACTGGACATTTTTTTAAGGTTTAAGTTACGTATAAGCATTGTTCCATTACTGTGAATGACGTCAACAGACAAAACAATAATTACCAGTTCTTCTACTTCAACAATGCAATGTTTCTCGCATTCTGTGAAGGTTAATTGGCTACCTAGGAAATACTCTTTCAAGCGAACCAAAACAAACTCATTCGTACACCGACACGCAATCTTCCTCGGGAATTAATACCACATCAGTATTAAATTTATATGCGGTGACACAGACGACACTGCGTGTACCTTAAATCTTGATCTATTCTAGCCATAAAACTAACCTCATACGTGTTCAAACGCCACCGATTTGCAACGTTTTTTCATAAGAATGTTTAATGTGTCAAACAGTGTTTTCTTCTGCTAAAAATGATAACAAATTTCTTCCAAAGTATTTACTTGAATATGTTTAAATAACAGATAAATATTTTCTTGCAAAGAGAAAAACAAATTACTATAATTTTACTTATTTAGAAGAAAGAGTTATAATCCTTTTTAAATTAAGATATTAAATTTGAAAACCTTTTCGAGAACGGATGAGCAAAGGAACGTTGAGGCAATCGCCAGTGTGAGCTGTTGTAGTAAGTAGGTAAGAAAAGTAAACAAAACAATGCTATCACAGCCTTTCATAATATTGGTGGAATCAGTCACGGCAAAAGTAATGTGAGGAGAGAAAATACTAGCCAATGGACATGCTTCTGCCTACCGGGCGTCATCAGCGTTGCTCCGAGTGCTTGTATAACCATCCTTCGAAACAACTAGGCAAATACTTCTTAGTGCCATCTAGTGCCAAGGGAAACACGTCTACCGTCTAGAAAGCAGCGACAAAATGCGGGTACAGTTCCCAAATCAACCTTTGAACAGTTCTCGCTGTTCTCGGACTGCTAAGCTAGAAATGCTATGGGTAGCTGCACTTGCGCAAGGTTCCTTAAGCTTACCATGATGTATTAAAAACACATTAAAGAATGCCTAAAAACAGTAACCAAGATAATGCTAATACAGCTTCTCATAGTGTTGATGGAGTTTTAGCGAGCCACTTAAACACTTAAAGATATACAGTAGCTAAGGTGTAACCGAATTGTTTAACCATTATTTTCCATCCTTTTTAAGTGAAAGATATTGCATATACACGATTCTTGTAATCGGAAGGTTCTCGTTGCGTTCGTTGCCAATAGATCAATTCGTGGGATAGTTTGGGCACCGCATGCAGAGAGGGCTGCCCTCTTTCGGACTTGGGACGAAATCACACTTAGTGCAAAGATGAATCCCAACAGCTTCTTAGTGAGTGTAATTATGTGTTCCTTCCAGTATAAAAGACGTAATTTAATTTGTCAATTCAGCAGTTAAAAAATGTTTCCTAGAGTAATTTTCATTAAAAAGAACCCAAAATTTATTTATTCGAATTATTGAAATTAACATTGAAGTGTTAGAAGGGGGTTTTGGCTGAAGTAAGCGTAACTAGAATTTATTTAATTTTCCAAGAACTGGTTTACTTCGAAATAAATTAATATTTTCTTGCGTACACAAAAGATGCTCAATTCATTCTGTATAATAAAAGCGGACCCCGCATTCCTATACGTCCTTCATAATTTAAAAATTACCTAACACCTCGCTCCCGTTCACCGAACGAAATGTTAATCTCGGGCCAGATAAATGCAAAATACTCGGCTAAAGTAAATACTCTGTAATAAACGAGGCTCAATTTCAACACATTGCACTAGTATTAAATGGCCAGTATGTAAATGGGACGCATAATATAAAGTTTTATTGCAAGTAATGGCAGCGTGTCTCCCGGTTGTTTAATACCATGACTCTTCCTATGTGTACAATTCACCCATTTTCAACTCAGCATATGTACAGATGGGTATATTCTAGCACGCCCCGCTACTGTTTGTAAATCAACGTCATTAAATTAGAGCGTGGCCAGTTAATTCGAAGTCATTGCTAGCCCAGCATCGCTAGGTTTAATTTACACATAAAATAAATTACATTGCATAACGCGAGTCCTCCGTTCAAATAAACTATTGCAAGCGGCAGTAGTAGTTGCACTTGGACATTGTTGCTATATGGAATTAAACTTCATGGCCTGTGAATGATATAAACTCAAGGGCGAATCAAATTGAAAATGAACTTCTCAAGCAGTGCAACGACGTCTAGATGCAAGATACGTCGTTGCAATTGTTCTGCTCCTTTTCTTTGGAATTAAATGATATTGAGGATGAGGGCATTGTTTGGATATGTCTGTTGTTGCATCTCGTAGTACCTAATCGTGTGGAAAATTGGACGACAAAGCTGTTTTGAGGATTTAAGTTCGAAAATTATTTTCTCCCGAAGAAATCCAAATGCCTTATAAGCAACTACATTCCTTCCAATATTACACCATTATCATTGAATTATTAATTTATTCGTGTAAATCTACTGTATTCGTCAGAGTTCCACTATATCAATATGCATAAAGTTAATGTGAAATTGTGCTATTTATTCGTATCAAGTGCTGCTACTGTTAGCTCTACGAATGTGAATGTAGCAAAAGATATCTGGCTATATAAATAATTGCTTATTCAAATGCAAAAGGAGCGCACTAATTAGAACGAAAGTAAAACCAAATGGTGTCAACATGAGCTTATCTATCCAATTATCTGCAACGTCTATTATGTAATGCAGTCTTGGACGCTTTATAACTTTCCCTATATTGTTTTACTACAACGCAGCAGGTGGTTGTAAATGTTGCGGCCCAAATTAACAACAATAATTACAATGACAACCTGATACACATAATTGACAACTCAGTTTGCAACAGTCTTGCTCCCCGTTTATTGCCTACATATGTATGTTAGTGTTAGATATCTGTCCGGCATGTCTGCAGAATTCTTTCGCCTTATCAGTAAAGGTGCCCAATTAGCACTTCCACAATATAATAAAACTTGGGTGGTTTGTAAACCTTATAAGGCTATGTAAAAAACTTTCTGTTTAGGGTGAAAAACCGCTTTGAATTATGAAATGAGGTTTTAAAAATCGGGGGTTTTTGGGTTTCGCGTTAATTGTTTTCAGATGTTCATAAAAATTATGGGTACATATAGTTGTTTGACATTTTCAAAAGGCTATCAAAATACACTAAACTTGATGCAATAGGAACTTAACAAGCGAGATCCCCATCCTCCACCCCTATGTTCAAAAGTATGTGTATTTATTTTGTGATAATTATATTCACTTAGGCATTCTATTCAAAGCAAACGTATACGTTTTTGCTTCAGCAATTCTTCCAAACTACGTGGTCTAGTTTGGCATATATTCGTCCTCAATCACTGACTAAACGATTCATTGTTGCCCGGAATTCTATGCTTCTAGAAATGCTTTAGATGCCTAAAAATAATTATTATTATTTGAAATAAGCTCCACTGTACTTGGAACCACCAAGTCCTTCTTCGACTACCCTTAAAACTATAAATAGCAGATGCTTTAGCCGACCTTTCGCTGATATCAGTGGAAGAATGATGTATATTTATTATTATTTATAAGCCACCTACAGCAATCTACTCTCATTGCTTCTTGTAATTCCTCAAATTCAATGAGTGTGTCCGCATAGATTTACACGTAATTATCCTTTTCTGAAAGTTGACGTGTACTTAAGCGTCTGACGGACGCTGCTTCATTATATTAAACGTCTAATGCTGTCTCTGTAGGAGCAACACGATCTCGGGATGATGCATGCAATCAGTGATCTAGTAGACTAAACCACCTATAAGTCTGGTTGTAAGTGTAATCGTTAGACGGATTTCTAGGTGAGTAAGGTTGCCCCAACTTCTCGCCAGCTTTATCAAGTGTATGGAGCATACAAGGTTAGTCATTTATTTTAACGTAGAAGACACTTTTAATCCACAATTTCGTTTGATCAAGATACTCTTTGTTAGAATTCATAGAATTGTTATTTTCGATGGAAATGATATAAAGTATATGAAAAAGTAATCGTATGAAAAGCATAATAATGGCCTCGATGTAATTCAATAAATTGCATACAATTTATTGCACATAACGAAATTCGTAATGCATAGGGTGTCTTAACCCGTAGTGGTTGAAACTTATCTTTCTTCTACCTGTTTCCAGTTTCATGGCAAATGCTACGTTTCCTCCCTTTCCGGTCGTTGCCAACATCTTTATGGAAACGTTCGAGCAACAAGCTCAATTATCTTACAAACTTAAACCCATAGTTGAGTGTAGGCTTTCACGACCGTAATCCATAGTAGAAATGTCTTTCGGGTGATGTCGTGTAGTTAATATTTAACTTGACGTTTCGCAGACTATCCTGTCAGCTTCTTCAGAAGATTTCTAAAGACTGAGTCTGAGTCTTTAACCTTAAACCTAAATGTTGGTATAAGTAGGTTGACGACATCATCGTCATCTGGCCGCGTGGATATGATTCTTTAAACAATTTTCTATCGTTTCTGTATTCTTAACATGATTTCATACGTTTCACCGTGGAGATCGAATCGGATGGTTGCCTTCCTTCCTTAGATGTTCTCGCATACCGGCATCCTAAAAGTACGCTTGGACATTCCGTTTACTGAAACTCCACACACACGCACAGATATCTCAATAGTTTCTCACACCATCATTCAGCCCAAAAACGCAGTGTTATCATTTCTCTTATTCAAAGGGCAATTTCCACATTTGAACGCGATTCGCTTCCTCAAAAATTGTACTATATCATCGAAACTCCGCAGCAATTATTCTAGGAAAGATATTCAAACTACCATTAACTTACTTTAGCATTTACTATAGCAACTCATCTCCAAAGCAAATCTCCTTATCTCACCCTAATTTCCATAAGCCAGCGTATCTACTCTGGATTCAAGGTGACACCGACCGCATGAGTTTGTGGTTCTCTTCAGAAACAACATAAAAACCATCTTCAAACCAAATTTCAAACTTTGAGGCTTGTTTCTAAACTCTAAGACTCCAGTCATCTAGAAGCCTCAAATGTCTACCGGGTTCGTGCGATAGTAACTCTACCCGCATCTTGTCTCGTGGAAATCCCAGCTAATTGGAGCCCCTAGCAACCGTTATACTTCATTGAGCCATAACCCCTCCAGGTTACTGTGCAATATCATCCCTGAAGATATCTCGCAAGAGTGTGGACAAAACGTCGACAGAAACTACAACAACGACGCGAGTCTAGCCCAGAAACCAAAAGTATAGTGTTATTGACAACCGCGGAAGCCTATATACCAGAATATTCGATTTATTTAAAGGCGCGAAGGCAACATAACAACCTGAATTCGATTCAGGTTTTGTATGTGCTTGTCAGAGCAGTTTATTGGAGGTAAAGTCAAATTTCACATTTATAACAAAGCAATAATTTGCTGATTTTTTTTTCTGAATTCTGTACGATTGCACTTGCTTACAGGGCACATTACCATAACAACTTCTTTCTATAAAAGACTACAAACCATCGCGTCCGTTGTGTTTATTTGACAGCGAACGTAATAAAACTAAACCGGGATGATCTGTAGCGGACGTACACATTTGAATTCCGGCGAAATCTCCGCCCGGAATAACAAGCGAGGATTGAGTTTGAAAAATTCCCTGGTTACACCACGGTAACTGCACTAAATCTCTCGTATGATTGGATCCGATTCCTTATTGTGTTCGGAAATTTTATTGCCATGCACGTTTTCTATTTCTATTTAAATCGGCCGCATGGTACCGCGTTTTGTCGGAGATTTAAGCGTGTGCATCGAAACTGTATGCCGCCTACAGCGCGATGAGGCAACCTAAACATACTAACCAGAGAAAGAGAGCACGAGCTGTCGTGAGGAGAATCTACAATGCTCGGCTTCGCTGTTCCTGAATTTTTTTGGTAGAAAAAATCCCATCGTAAATGATGGCGATTTTTCGACGTGGTTTAATTTTGGAAGAGATACTGGGCGTCCCTATCTGTCTAATTTTTTTAGTCTTCACATTTTTGTTAAATATCACATAGTATCATCATCTATCTCTTTGAAGTTTGGAAACAAATGGTAACAAAAGCTCAAATTATATTTCTAATACGGCGAGAACATAAGGTACGGAATAAATTTATTATCTAAAGAACGATTCATTTTATGGAAAAACACTCAGATACGTCAAACTTATTTGTATTTTTTTCATGTTTTAAAAATGTTCTTCATATGTTCATATGGGGTGGCCCAAAAAAGTAGGAACAAGTCACCTTTATTAAAGGTAGAGTAGAATGCATACCCATCAGGAAGATTGTCATTTGTTTAATGAAAAGTATCCAGGTCGTGTGTCGATTGTAGAATCAACTGTAAGTAAAATCAAAAAAAAACTTTCAAAGTTAGGTCACGTGCTCCTAAACCGGGTCGTCCCTGTATCAATCAAGGTAAAGAACTAGACTTATTACCAAGTGTCCAAGAACGTAATGCAAAATATGGCTGGAAATGTATACATTACAAAAGTATCCATACTAAACGTATTACATAGAAACGACACCCTGACAAAATGCAAGTTGTACAAGATCTTTCAGATGGCGACATTAGCAAAAGGTTAGGAGTTTTATGGGCGCCTCCAAAATATGTTTAACAATGACCCATATTTAGTTAAAGAACATTGTATTTCTTTATGAATCTACATTTTACCTCAATGGAAAAGTAAATACTCAAGATTATCAGTATTTGTCGGACACAAATCTCCATGGGATACGTGAGGAAGATACGCAAAATCAACAGAAAATAAACGTGTTGGTAATACAGTTATTGGACATTACTTTTTTAAAGAATCATTAACAGGTAATAGATCTTTGCGATTTCTAGTAGAAGAGCTTGTTCTAACTTTAGCGACAATAAATCCTAATCCAGGATATCCAGACCTACCGAATGATTTTTGTTTTTTTTTTCCAAACAGATAGATCGGTAAAAATTGATTTATTAAACGGCTAGCAAGATCGTCAGATCTGATACCCTTCGACCTTTTCCTATGGAGTTATTTATACCTTTACAGTACCCAATATTGAGGATCACCAACAATTAAACTCAGGTCGGTTTAGCTTAATTTAAAAAAAATTGTTTTTCAAACTGTGAATAGTAATTGTTGAAAAAAGTGTCTAGGTGACCGTATATTAAAAAATATCAAATCTTGCAATACGTTTAGAAAAAACATTCATAACTTATGTAATGCTTGAAAAGATTTTGTGACAGTTATTTGCCGCTTTTATTTGCTGCTACATCGCTGAAAATAAGACTACAAACTAATCTTCGACGTGAATTATTTTAAAACCATTCGACAAAAAATAAAGTTGACTTGCAGTCGAACTTTTTGAGCCAGCCTGTATAACGAAAAATCTTTTTAAAATATGTACAAAATAAAAATAAGGCAGCCCTGTCTGGGCAATTTTTCATAAAGTGAATCGCTTTTTAGACTCCATACTTTATATCTTCACTTATACGGTTGCAAGAGCATGCTTTTCTGCTAAACCAACTACGTATTTTTTTTGAAATAATCTCTTAACAATAATTACGTTATATTTCATTCTAAATATAAATTCTATAACGATCTTATCAATCTCAATTTCCTTATTTAACTCCCTCTTGCAATACCAATGCTCCTTGTTCATCATTATACTATTCTACATGTCTAATTTATTTCCCTCCATACTGTGTCTCAGATTTATGATGTAAATGTCCGATATCAGCGTTGGTAGATCTATCCAATCAGAACAAATTGAATTCTCAATACTTGGTACAAACAACATTATGTATACGACAGGTATTTTCTATGGAACTCGATTAAACCTAAACTATCGATCCAGGTTTTCTTTGCTATGAAACAACGAACTCTTAATTATCAACGGTATCATGACTTAAACGTGGAGAAGAAGAAGTAATACTTTCACTACCTCTCCTATTAGAAGTAAATATACTTTTAAAAAATACAAAACTTATTTACAAAAATTGCTCAAATTTTTGGCCGTCTTGTTCAAAACATAGCTGACATCTTTTGATTATTGCATTAATCGCACATATAAAATTAGGATGCATGCACTGCTATACCGTGCCTTCAATTAAATTCTTATTTAGAGTAACCTATAATAACAATATAAATTTGGTAACAATAAGTAAAATTTTGTCAAATGTCATCTAACAGATTACGTTATAGCAACATCCTATTTTTTTGGAAAATGTAAAATCACATCTTTAATTTCAGAATTACGATCATTGCCAAAATATTACATGCTATAGAAAATGCTCGAAATGTTGCTCTCTAGTCTCGATGCACGCACAAACTCTACGCTTCATGTTTTCAAAAGTATTTGGCAAATGTTGAGCGTTTACGTTCATCACAAACTTAACACTGAGAAGGCTTTCACGGCCGGTATAACTGCTACTGCTATTAACTTCTTCCAGGTTTCTATTTTGCTTGACGTTTAGCCGTTCATGGTGACGGCTTTTTCAGGATAGTGGAACTAAAGAAGTCGTCAGCATTAACGGCGAAACGTCGAACGAAAGTTTTGACTCACAGCGAAACTCGGAAGATGTTAATAGCAATAGCAGTTATCACAAACTTCTCTAATATTATCACAAAGTTCCTCAATTCTGTGTTGTAGCGATTTAAAAATCATGCTCTTCATGTGCGAAGAAATGTAATCCAGAATTGTGTGATCTAGAGATATTGGATGGAAATTCACAAGCCGATTATCAAGAAACTCTTCTAAACGAGTGCTTGTACATACGCATTGGGTCCAATGATTCGCCCCTTTGACACTGCCAGCCAAACACTAATTTTTTGGGTTTGAAATGGAGAGGAAGATTTTCTGGCGACTATATTCTCATGTTTTGTTTATTAAAATATCCCGAAAGATTAAACCGGGTTTCGTCAGAGGAATAACCTTTATCAGGAACGTCATCATTATTCAAGCTATTCAAAAATCGCCGGCAATAGTCAATTCTTCTATCATAATCAACAGGACTGAGTTCGTGGATAGCTTGAATTTTATATGGACATAATTTTAAGTCTTTTTTCTGATAATTGAACTTCTTGTGACACACGCAATGGACTTCCTAGGGGAGTTTTCCATTCGATGCTAAATATCTTAAACACAATCTGCAGTTCTCTTTTTAAATGCTCCCTGATTTACGAGCTAATGAGTCCGTTTCACATAGCCAGCTGTTCATACGTGATTGCGAGATTAGGAAACTGTTAACGAAGTTACTTTGATTGATCCGTTAATTAATTGCATGAACCCACTATCCGGTTTCCAATCTACCAGTTCTAAAACAACTTCCAGTAATAACAAGTTTGTGTTACGTTTCTAACATTCTAATTATAAACATTCTAATTTGATTTTATTATGACGTTTATCAAAATTTTACTTAAAAAAGTCGTTAATTTCAAACTTATATTGGAGAGACAGAGCACTCTAAATGAGAATCTAATTGAAGGTCACGGTATTCCTCTATTGTTATCAGACAACCAACAAATCAAGCGCCTGCATAAGCAATCATACAATTTACCACTACTTCTACAGCTTTAAAAATAAAATGCAAGTTATATCAATACATTTTGCTCTCTTTTTGCGAAACACCACTTCTTCCTTACCTAGGCTGTAATTGCTTGTCTCGATATTATTCCCCCTGACGGACTTTAGATGTCCATAATTACACTTATTGTGCACACGAGTATCTCATTGTTCCTTTCAATTTCTTACAAACTAAAGTGTGCAGAAATCCTTAATGCACTTAACAGCTGCAGACTTCAAAAGCCGATATATTTAATTACATGCAAATGCAATGGCGTGCTGTTCTCACGTTAATGAGGATATTTGGACGACGACAGACATTTCTATCATCTCCGTCGCACACAGTCGGTGGCCGGATGATAAGAACGCAATTATGTGTTTACAAAGTTAGTCTAAGCTCTTGTGTGATTACAGAAATTGGAATTTGAACTGATTGGTTTAATGAGTTTTGCCCAGTTACATTTCAAATCATCCCTTGAGGGGTTCGAACTCATTCACGCTAT
Organism: Oryctes borbonicus; assembly: GCA_902654985.2. Taxonomy (NCBI): domain Eukaryota; kingdom Metazoa; phylum Arthropoda; class Insecta; order Coleoptera; family Scarabaeidae; genus Oryctes; species Oryctes borbonicus. The sequence goes on from LR736857.1 coordinate 9,605,935, forward strand.
TGCCTTCTTCGTCTCTACGTCTTCCTTTTTCCCGTATACTCATTCCGACTAGTTCGTTGCATTCCACTTTAAGAGTAAATAGTTGGAATACCTACGCGAAATTTTCCGAACGCTTACTACTAATATCGCTCGGAAAGTTGATTACATTTTCTGAAACCGTATCGGCACTATATTGCCGGTGATCTAAATTAATTTACTGAAAATGTTCCGAGAGGACTTGATTAAAATATTCTTTTTATTTTAATCAAAATTCCAGTATTTTTCATAAAAAATATTGGAATTTTGGTGCTCCATTCTTATTTTGTCCACAAACTCAAAAACACTACGCTAAATTGTGTTTCCGACCTCACCATAGTAGTCGGCGGAACAAAATGCTGCAGTTTGCTAATTCGACTGTTCACGTAAATTCAAAAACAAAGAATTCCTGCACATTCCCATCGCTAAAGACCGATATGGGATTGCTTTCTTAGTCGCTATGTATATCTGAGATACGGAATGTACAGTACATACATATAAGCAACAGCAAATCAACTATAATCATTGGAAAGTTTTAAACTAACGTTACCCTATGATTATCATATTTTCACTCATTATATTTATTTTCTTTTTGTTATTTTTTTCTTCATTCATATCCATTATTTAAAATACTTAAATTATAGCAACGCTAAAGTTAATAAATAATTTTCGATATTTAGTCGCGTTCTTTTGCTCCACAAACCTCAATCCACTACAGATGTTAGGTTTCACTGCCGTGAATCAATATATTACTCGCTAAATTAACACTATCTGCGGCAAAAACACGTAATGTAACGAGGATGTAAAATACAGTGCCTGAAGCGTACACAATTCCGAACAAAAAACGCTTTATTTATTAGGATTAGACGGGAAATTCTGGAAAGTGAAGCGCATATCAGTGGCTCTGCAGTCTGGCTTATAAGCCCGCTTTTTTTCAGTTACACTGATATATATGCTGTTTTAATATGTTATACGCAGTATAACGTATTAAAACAGCAATTTATAGCTGACCTACTGAAGTCAACTATCAAGGTGTGGTTAAAATTACACATAACAGCCGTAAGTTCTTTTTTATTTGTCGTTATTTATTGTGTACTACGTGAAATATTAGAGAATGTTGGATTTTATGAACACCAGTATAACGAAATAATAAATAGATGTATTGAAAGTACACAGATACTAACGAATTATATCCAATCGATTTCATCTGACAAAAAAGTACTAGTAAAAGCCTACAACAATATCTATGGCTTATTTAACTAGTGACACAAATTTTATCTTACTGTATGAAATTTTAAGTGATTGTAGCGAACCAACATGTGCAATGTGTAGAGGAAAAGGGAGCAAAACACTGTTATTAAAAGAGTATTTCATTGTTTGAGAAGAAATGAGAAAATTGATAGATCGGATTAAGAAACGAATATTACAAGGCTGAAAGACGATGACAATACTGTAGCTAAAAGAGGGAATGTCGAAAAGATTTATTAAAGATAAGGAAAGGGACTAGAAATTGATCACTAGAAGAACGACATATGCAGTTGAGTAGTATGGCATAGAGGAACTTGAAAGATGAATTGCTCCAGGAACGATATTGATGAGAACTATTTGAAATAAAGCTTTTCACCATTTTCCGTTATTAGAAGATATTTTTTGTGCTATAAATATGTCTAGAGTCAACACGTAAACTCTTTTTTCGGAAATTATAAAGTTGAAGTTACGCATAATAATAATAATTAATAATGTGCTTTATTTCTACTGAAACGTAACAAGGAAAGTGCACAGTAAAAACAAGCGTCAAACTACAAAGACAGAAAATAAGTAAGATACATCACATTTCATAATAAATTGAATAATTAATATATTCCTTTAACGTATATGGTTCAACATTGCATATATACGAGTATGTCATTCTTTTAAATTTTCTAAAATTTGTCTCAGACTTTATATTTTCAGATAATTTATTAAATAGCATTATGCTATTGTATTGTACGCCTTTTGTAAATTTTGTCACTCTGTATTTTGGAATATTGTAATTAGCTTTGTGTCTAGTACCATGTTCATGTATTTTTTCATTTTCTTTGAATCTCATTTTATTTTTAAAATTGAAGATAACACATAAATTCCAAACAACGTTAGTAAACCGCTCGCTTTATAAATAGTGATTGAAGAGAGACACGGTATTTCAGACCCAGCAGTGCCCGCACCGCTCGTTTCTGTAAAATAAAAACTCGTTTCACATTCGACGAACATCCCCATAATATGATTCCGTATCTAGTGATTGACACAAAATAAGCATAATACACTGCTTTCATAGTTGTAAAATTCGTTATTTTCTGTAATATTTTTAATGCAAAACATACTCTACTGAGTCTGCCACATATCTGTTCTATTTGTTGATCCCATTTTAGGGTATTATCTATAGCAACCCCCAAGAACGAACAATGTTTAGTTAACTGAAGTTTTTGGTTATTTAAAGTAATATTACTCGGGGTTTCAGTACCTTCATTACATTAAAAAAAAAGGCAGTAGGTTTTATTTCTATTTATTTCCAAAAGGTTTTTCTGAAACCATTGTTCCGTAAAATTTAGAAATATTGAACCATTTTGAGTTAAGTAAGGAAAATCAACACCACTAAACAGCAAGTTAGTATCATCGGCATAGTTCACAATTTGTTGATTGCTGTTGGAGATATTTTCAAATATATCATTAATAAAAATTAAAAATAATAGAGGACCCTGGAATACTGCCTTTTGATACTCCAATATTTCTAGTTGCTGTATTTGAATACGCCGAACCGCTAATACTGTGTAGTTTTTCGGTTTGTTTTCTGTCAGTTAGATCCGATTTGAACCAGTCACTAGCTGTGCCTCTGACACCATATCACTCCAACTTTGCAAGCAAAATAGAGTAAGATATGGTGACAAACGCTTTCGATAGGTCTAAAAAAAGAACACAAACTAAATTACTATTTTCTAATTGCTATAGTACCCACTCTGTATATTCAAATAAAGCCGTATTAGTATCTTTTCCTGAAATATAACCATGTTGGTTTTTATTAAAAAGATTATGTTTTGTGAAAAACAAATACACTTGCTCCGAGACTATTGCTTCGAAAATTTTTGCAAAAGTAGTTAAATGACTAATAGGTCTATAGTTTTCCACGTTATTATGATCTCCTTTCTTATGTGCTGGTACAATAATTGCATGTTTCAATGATGTTGGAAACTCACCACTAGATAAGAACGCACTAACAATATAACAAAGGGGATCAGCAATTACAGCTAAACAACTCTGTATAATATGTAACGGCATTTCATCAACGCCTGCAGGGTGTTTATTTTTTAATCGATGTATGATTTCCTTTAAGTCCGATGGTATTACAGGTCTGAAGAAGAAGATGAATGAATTTTGTTTAATACTAGTATTATAATTTCTTAAATCATTTAAATTTAAGGAAGCGTTGAAAAAATTATTAAATGCATTAGCTAAAGCTTTAGGATTAGTAGTGTTGTAACTATGGCTACTAGCTTTACCCAATTCCTGATTTATAATGTTCCATAAGTTCTGAAGAAAAAGCGAAAATAGTATATGTGCTGTAATGTTATATTTTGGAATAATTTTACTCGAGAGTAGCAATATGATGCTCTTTCAGCAGTTACGATCAATAATTTTCACTCTTGAAAGCTATTTTTTTTAGATAAAAGATTAACGTGTGTATCTTTTACCACAACTAGCGCTAAATTCCGCTTGCCTTAGCGTCCATTCTGTTGTTGATAACATTTATTAACCTTCCATTAAAAATATTTATTGTTCTATAAACGAGTTTACATAATTTATGTTTACCATATTTTGTTGCGTTGATGCTTCGTATCTGCAATTTTAAATTGTATACGTTCTCTAACAAACCTAACAATTCGCTAAGTAACCGTATTTAATCTGAGATATATTATTAATTAATTAGAGATTAATATTCAATAGCATTATTTTATATATGTTTAGTGGATAAAGTCAACTGCAAGTCACTGCAATCACAAATTAGACTTCTGTAGAGCGCCATGGTTACCTGAACGTACCTTAGTGCATGTAGCTAAACAGCGCCAATCGTAATGAATCCATTAGCGTTAAGTTGAAGATTATAGCGTGTGTACGTGTGCGTGAATATTCTATGTGAAATTACACCAATCGACGGGGTTTATAGCTAAATATAGAATTCCCCCCGGGTTCTAGTAATTTTACTTAAATTTGGAAAGATATTAAGGTGCAAACAGATTTACATATCGATAGCTTGGAATGAAAACCTCGTAACTCATTCCGAAACTGACATTTTGACGGTTTTATATAACTGACAAATAGTTTTTTGGCTCGCCTATAAAGTTGCAATTATTTGACAACGAGGTATTCACGCTAAGCTATCCATGTATATACTTTAGTAATATGTATTAGACAATAATGTAATGACTTAAGGCAATTTGAATATGGAAAAATTTAGTATATACTAGATTTTGAAATGAACCGACAACTACGCTGTAAGAACTGCTGAGATAATTACAATTCTGGAAGCGCTACGCTTCGGTGCTATAACGGAAGCCAAAACCATTGCTATATTCTCTGATTCAGCTAGTGTTCTACGATCCGTCTACAGTTATACAGTGACTCTTACTACCAACCCCATAGTTGCAAACATTTTCACTTTGATGGTTGTGCTAAATGAGGAAAATGTGAATAAGAAGCTTTATTGGGTTAAAGGCCATGCATGCATTGAATTTAACGAGAACGTAGACAATCTTGCTAAAGAAAGCTGTAGTGATGGTATTCTGTATAGGCCTATCTTGAGCATTCGAGAACTTGTAAAACTTATAGATGAGGAGACACCACATTGTGGTTGGCAACACTCTTGGTCACTAAAATGACCCATTATGCCTAACAGTCGATAACATGCCGTGGTATTATTCACAAGGCAGCATCTCCAGATTTTACCGTACTATAATTGCTCGTATTAAATTCGGGCACGGCCTATATCCAGCATGTTTGTATAGGTTGGGTATAATAGAGTCTCCAGCTTGTCAATGTGGTAGTAGAGTGGCAGATCTCAATCACATATTGTATAATTGTGGTTTACGTGAAGTAATCCTAGACGAATTTCTTTCCCAGTTAATCTTTGTTGGCATTCATTTATCAACCAGTTTAATTACCCTAATGCACTCCAACTCAAAAATTGTATTTGACCTTGTAGTTACTGTCCTTAGGAAGATGAAAATAAACGTCTGAGATCGGCTTTGTAAGACTTTCCATCCCTAGACTACCTATGTAGGTAAACCTATCGTCCGTTGGTTGTTTCCTTGTTATGTCTAAACTGTTAGTCATCCCGATAGGCGCCTGGATGTGTAATGTGTATCCCTGTTGACCCCTCAAGTTTTACAAAGTTGGTCTCAATGTTGAATATTGTAGCTAGATCTAACATTGAGGCATATAGGCTATGATCTCGAGACGCCATAAAAAAATGTACTATTAAACTTCGTGTGTTTCAGATTTCAAATTTTCAAACTTGCCTGCAACTTTTCGCATAAATAGCCGGGGCACTATTCTTTCTTTGCAACGCTATTTTTAATTTGCAAAAACTAATTTATAAAATGTTTTTTTCTGAAACCTAATCGGTAATCGTTCAGTGAAAGCTAGAGCAACAATAGAGCAATCTAGAATATTAATTTTCGTTTTTACTAATACAGTGACGTTTTTAAAAATCATGGAAAGAATCCTGTTTTAAGTAATTCGTTGGTAATTTGAAACAATGTTTCTTCAATAACCGATATTGCAACTCAAACAATACTTAAATCTATACATTATCAACTGATTTGCATTTCATTCATATTCGTCATTATATGGAGCAAAATATAATTTCCAATGATTGTACAGTCATATTTGGTTCTTATAGAATCAGGTCCTTTTTCGTTCGGTTTCGTGCTTAGTAGCCCCATCATCAGGTAAGAATTTTCAGAAATTTCAGGACTGAATATCTGCTATTAACCGATCAAAAACAAAGTAGGAAAGAATTACCTTCAGTCTGTCGTATATGGACTTCAAGAATAAATCAGTATAATGAATAATGGAATAACTAGATCTAATTTGATCCATGATTACATCCTTACCCGAGGATGTACTAAGCACGAAATCGGCCACTATTTGTTATCTAAAAATTTTGTTAGAAAAAGGACTTGTTTTATTTTTCTTTATTATATATTCTATATTGTTCTTTGGAATAAAAAAAAGTTAATCATCACATTCTTCTAATGGACCTAAACGCAAACATATTCATTTATTTAGCACCAAACATCCTTTACGTAAAATAGATCTGACACATAGATACATATCCATCAGTTTGTGTTTACCAATGTTGCCGTGATTTCCAAGTGTTTACGTCGAAACGAACCAACTTCCAGTTTATTTAGCAAGTGCAGTCCACAAAATAAGTACGGGATTATGTACGTGGAATGTTCAGAAATTTACAAGGCAAAAGGCTGGACAAAAAACGTTTTATATAATGGGAATGAAACTTGCGCCACTTTCCAACGTAATCTCCGCTAATATTTACGCACTTATTCCATCGTTTTCAGAGCTTGTAACAAGTTGGTTGGTCTTCGTTATCTTCGAACTTGGTGCCGCTTAAATCAATAGGCAAAATGGATGAAAATCGGACGAAGCGAGGTCAGGGCTGTAAGATGGATGGTGCGATATTTCGTGTTGTTTGGACGGTATTGGGGCGACTGTTATTATTAGATTACATCATGGTCTAGAAAGTCATTTACCTTCCGTTACAGGCTAAACGGTTCAGAAGAAGTGCGAACATGGTTGCCTTTGTGGACTTGAGTTAACAACACAAAGACACTTGTAATCCATCTCATACATACATACTCTAACAAAAATCTTACGTTACTCTTCTGGCTGTTATCTTGAAATAAACAAAAGCAGCTATGTTTGTTTATGTTTCTTTGAAACAGCTGATTAGACTTTGTCATTAAGGTTGTCAACTTAACCCTCACAAAGATTCATTTAATAATTTCCAGTACTTTTTCCACTATTACAGTTTATCTCGTTAATTATTAAATGTCATTCGTACAATTAAGTAACCTTCGATAAAAATTCTTCTCTGACATCATTGTAGTGGAACGACACTCGGTGCAACAGGCGAATTAAGAAAATAAACGAAATTTATCTCAGGCTTCAAGAAATTAATTCGAGAGGAAGTTTCAAAGGCGTACTTCCGTTTTCTCCTTTTCCTCGCACTTGCTAATCTACTTTTGTTTCGTTCTGTGATCACTTACTTGTTTCGCTAGTTACAAATTCAATCACGTCTTTACTAGAAGAACCGATGAAATTGTATTCCCTCTAAAGCACGAACGAATTTCAATAAAATCAATTGCGTTAAGATTGTTGCGCTTTGGTATAACTACTCTATCTAGATTTAAATTGAAAGTATAAATTGTATTAATAATTTGCTACATATGTTTGTTCTGAAAAAAAAAAAGAAATCGAAATAAAAATAGAAAAATTAGTAATAAGTAGTAAATGCTAAAGTAACTACTGCCTTCCCTAGAAGAAGAATTCGTGAACATTTTTAGAAACAAATTAAATATTTTCCATTATTCGATTGTTATCACTGTGCTAATGTGCAATTTTAGTAGAACCATGTACAACACTACAAAAATGTGAGATGTTAAAGTAATTTTGTGTTCGTTTTAATTTATTGCCTTAATATACCTTCGTAGTTAATGTTAAGGGAAAAATAAGTTCATTTTTACTTACAATATTTATTTACTTGAGTAATCTCCCTTTCTCACTAATTTTACCCAGCATGGAATTATCAAAATGATTCTCGCCTGAATCTGCATACATGCATATGACAAGAAATATCGATTTAACTTCATTTTTCAATAAGTTTCACATCTTATTAAACTCTCCCTTGGTTATAAATGTTTTCTTGTCATTTTGATTTGGCAGTTTTCTGATTCAATTTACCAGCAATTTTCAATATTACTTGTCACTGCACAAAATTTAGCAAAGCAGTGTGTGTATCTTTTATATAATTCCTCGAACAGATATTGTCCATTAGTTTATATTACAATATCTAAGCGTATTTAGTAAACTAGTTGGTGCTTCCTTTTGTGTTGAAGTGATTCATATTTAAAAACTTTAGATTAGATTTGATGATGCAAGAGGTGATCATTGGCCTGTCCGAGTACAACTTTTTCAGATAGTTCCTTAATTGCTAGATCGTTTACGTTAGCTCAATCTTGTTCATCAGAGCCAGTAATCTTCTTCGTGTAGGTTCATTTCGAGCTTATTACTAGAGATGGCAAAGGCAGGTAAATTATTACTTTCCTGCAGCGACTAGACAGACTCGTGTTTTGTCGACTCTCGGAGAAACCAGTAGGCAACACGAACCCTTTCTTATGATGCGAATAGACACGAGTCTGTCTTGTCGCTGCAAAAAACTAAAAATTTCACCTGCCTTGGTCTGGCTGAAAGCCATATTTCTGCTCATCCTGTATAATCGCACAGTATCAATTAAAAGTGCTACGCTCTTCTGCCTTTATACATCCCGTTAGGTAAATTAAATAAAATAAGTAAATAAATTCAATGTACTAATTTTTTAATTAAACTTGGTCCAACAAACGAGTTTATCATTTTAATAAATAGCTGTTTCTAGCATCGAAACTTTACTTTCAATATACGATAAACAGATTTATAGATATAAAGAATACCTTCCATACAAAAATCCCTAAAGTTTGTTTCGCTTCACAAAGTAAGTTAATAAACAGGTTTTTATTACATTGATGAACGTGTTTTAATTTGATAAACCTAGTTCAGTAGTGTAATAAAGTATATTAATTAATATGATTATTTTTCTGTTGCTTTAACAAAACGAAGTCAAGAACACGATTTACTGAATTATTTTTTTTAATGTTGGGCTAAAGTGACGTATAAGTGGGCCAAGACGCACTTATACCCCAAAACGCACTAATACTTAATTGGCGATACTCAATTGTATTGCTTATTTCGACCTCTGACTGTAGAACTCAGAAGGTTGCAAAATTTAAAGCCTGATTTGAATAATTCACATGTCATTTCTATTGATCACTCATTGAAGACGAATCCCATTAAATCACAGTTTCTAATTTTCTGTAAGGACGAAACCTGCAAAAATGTAGGCGCCTAATTTAGGATTGATATTCGACAACAGCTTTCGTTATAATAAAAATAAAAAGCACATTCGTTGCGATACCTTTGTCCTTTCACCTCTCACGGAGTGTCCCGAAATGTTTGGGTACCTTTATCGCTGGCTTTATCCAAAAAGTTCAGAATGCATGTCTCTGCACGCTTTAAAACTTCAACTAGTTTCCGCGCAAAAATTCCGAGTTGTGTTATTTTTCTCTCAGAACAACAGTTGATGTGCAGCATCTGCGCATATCCTGCTTTCCTATTGTATACAAAACAATATCCTACGCAAAATCATTAAGAGGTCAGAAGTTAGCCGACTTCTATTTTCTTAAGCCACTTTCCGGTTACATAATATATCAACTCATTTTAGTTTAGCAAGTTACCTTGTTGCAATACACATAGTAAACTTAAGATGATTGAACACAAGAATTTGTTGAAATTCTCTCAATCTACTTTTACCAGAAGTCGGATGTGAGGCTCTAAAATGCCATCAATACATCTATGTGCCACGAGAGATCCATTTATCCCCACACTATTACTGATCCACCACCAAAAGCAACGGTACTTTAGATTGTGGATGGTACATATTATTATGGGATCTTCTTCATACTCAAGCCTGTCCATCATTTACCTATAGTTTAAACCGAGATTCATCCGAAATTCAACTCCAGTGCTGCACTCGGGTAAACACCACTCTCGTAAGCCGATGGTTTCTTGTGAGATTTTACTTTTTTAATTGGTCTTCTGCTTCGTAGGTTGGCTTTTTGTAACCGATTTCTCACAACTTGATCTGAAATACACACAACCCTAACCGCTGAAAGGTCATTTTGCTGTTGTTACGTACGACTGCGAAATGCCTGAATTGTTGAAAGTCGATCAAATATAGCCAAAATTGGTCTTTAGCGGCCCCGTCCACGTCCTCACGTAAAAAGTTCAGTCTCGGGATACCGTTTCCACAGTCTCCAAATCACACTTTGTACAACATTAAGACGTCCAGCAACGTAATGCTTCTGCCGTCTTCGAGTAAGGTTTGCTTCAACCTCCGTTACATCATGCCTGAACTTATTTTTCAATATCATCAATATCAATTAAAAACCAATACACGGCAAATTGTTACAAAACACACAAGAATAATAAGTCCGATGATCTCGAAATCCACTTTGATTTGTACTTCACTACGCTTCACTACGTCATTGTCTTAAAAGAAGTGGGGACAACAATTGCCGTTGCAAGTTGCTTAATTAATACAATTTATCAATGTTAGTATTACTATTCACATATTTAACCAATTGCAAGTTTTGAAAATGTTGACTCTTTAATATCTTTGAGTAGTTACAACTATGGTCAGGAAAAGCAGAAAAATGGTTTACCTCGTTATCTGGTCTTCACCATAATATTTCATACGTAAGGTCTAATCAACAATACTTGACTATTTGTGCACATTTATTTTTTCCCTCTATCTGCAATGCATGATATTATTATTACTACATGTGCCTTTATGAGCCCTTCGTTTCCTGTATTGTATGAATATTATAATGGATTTTATCCCATTGGATGAACACATGACATAAGAAACTAGAATAGCTCGTTCGATCATTACAATATAAACAAACAAGTTATAAAGAAGTTAATAAAGTTATACAAATTATTTATTTACTTTAATTCTTCCCAATACTCGACTAGGAACACAAAACCTGTTCGTCCCTGCGCGCACCGTTTACATTCATACAGATTGATTGGTACACATACAGCTAAATTACAGGGGAACAATTTTTTCGACTTAATTTAATCAACCGCGTCAGATTGACGGTTTGAATGGAAAAATAATTGCAATTTGCACTTTGCAGCAATGTCCCCTTTTTTATACGCTGCAGCGCGAGCTGAACTGTAGGGAAAATAATATTTTATACAATTAAAGGCTTGCGTATTTTGAATTCATGAAAGCAACTCAATAGAAGCGCATATTAGTCGACAAATACGTTTTTACAACTATGAGAATTACCAAACAGAAAATACACATTGTAGTCGACTGTGATTGCTTATTTTCTTTCTACAAACGATATTAATCAATTTATATACTACAAGGCTTTTCAGGGCTTGTAATAATTTCATTATTAATCAAGGGAACTAATATTATCATTAACAATAATTTCAGTAACAGTGAATAGTGATTCTGTTACTGCTATATCTATTTAATCCCTTCTCTATTTTTTTTAAATTCCATTTATATTGGTTCGCGAGCCCTATTAATTTAATTTACAAATCGCCGATATAGCGTGATTTAAATTACAGTCCTTTAGTTTATAAATAAAAGCACCGGTTCGTTTTGTTAATTAAATTTTCAAAGCGATTTATGTAGTAAATGTGTGCCTATGCACCTGACTACTATCCAGTGAAACTGCCGCATTACAGTGCAAACGCTTTAATTGCTTCCCAGATTAATACTAAATTATTAATCAAATGGGGCGCTTACTTATTTATTATGCGAATCTGAATGATGACGGATTGTTTTTAATGGTGGGAGTTAGTAATCAGTATGACAGACAATTCACCTTGCTAATGCTGGGAGATTACCTAACGTGACTAATTCCATGTAGGTAGTGATTTTTTTTAACCATTGTATAGTTATTTTTATAAAGGAAATTCTTGGTACTTGCGGGTTATTTAAATAATACTTCAAAATTTCTTTTTTTACGTTTCGGCAATAAATTCATTGCCTTCTTCAGAAATTTAAACGGTTACATAGTCAAAATAAAAATTCGTTAATGCATACCTGCAGTTGGGATAATTTTAAGTTAATATTTGTTTTTTGGAATGTTTTTTTGGATTTTTTAATACTTACATATATATATTATGTAGTAAACTATTAAAAAATTCCCGAAGTAAGAGCTATATCGACCTCTACAGAAAAGAAAACAAGTATATATTTGAAAATTCTGGGGGGTTAGCAATCTTCGTCTAATTGAAATTCACCAATAAAAGTCAAATTAAACTAATATAGGTAAAGGACGAACTCTCCAACTTCTAGTGCTACCTCATAAATATGAGTTTTTTTTTTTTTTCTCAATTGATATTTGTATTATTTAATAAAACAGCGTTTGAAAATGTTTATTTATTATAGATGTAAGAGGATATACGAGAAATGTTGAAAGACAGTGGGATAGAATAATAAATAAATAAATGGAAATAGAATAATAAATTTCGGATAAACTTTCAATTTCTACGTTATTATTGACAGAATCTTTGTGTTTATTTATCTGGATCATTTCTAAAGTGCATCTAGCTTTGTAGACTTTTTTTGAGAATGGATGTATTTAACAGAACACGTCAGAAAATACCTAGAACCAATAACCGAAAAAAGTAATGCATCCTCGCGGTATTGATGGAATCACTCACACCAAATGCAACACAAGGAGATTAAAAGTAGACTACCCACGGACATGTTTCCAGCCTACCCGCGGCATCAGCGTGGTTCCGAGAGTATTTTAACTCTGGGAACAGTACCCCGTTTTTTCTAAACGTTTCTTGGCACTAGAAGGTGCCAAGAAATGTCTAGCTTGTCGTTTTGAAATGTTATGGCATTAACTGTGAGGCACCAGCGACACAGGGTAGAGTTGAAATACTCTCGGAACCACGCTTATGGCGCCGGGTAGGCAGAAACATATCCTTGGGTGGTGTATGTTTTCACTCGTTGTGTTGCGTTCGGTCATTTAGATATTGTTGTATTTGTCCAATATACACTCCATTACGACTGTGGCATGGCATTTTGTAAACTGCATGAGTTTGTATTTGTTCTGAGATCTTGTGCTTAAGAACCGTGTTGATAAACTTTAAGTTAGTATAATTTTAATATGCAACACGAATACTATAAGGCGATAAAATATTATTAAGATAAGGGATTTTAACATATTTAAGGTTGGGTTTTAATATTTTCTTTAGAACCTTTAGATGAATCGTAAAATATTTTAATGACTTTTTGTGTTAAGCTTAAGGGGTAATTATTCTTTCAGAATAATTATGATGCTGGCGATCACTTCTGGTCTAAAATCAGGGTGGATTCATTTTATTGCTCTGTTTATTACAGCTGAATCAACATATCTTTTTTGCGAAAAAGGTTGGGCCGAGAGAAAATTTAAATAACGACCGGAAAAAATAACTTCCTATATGCGTAGATTATTCAGATTGCAAAAGTGTGTTAAAACGGTATGACTATCGGCATTTTTAAAATTCAATAAGAATTACTTCAGTCAGCAACATTTTTTACTTTGAAGATGAATATTCACTTATAGTGAAGAATGCTACATATGTATTTTAATTCTGCTTTGGATCAAAGATTAACACTACGTTATAACACCCATTTTAATATCACTGTAACCCAAACTTTAGAATAACATATCTCCCTTAGAAGGTATATGGCTAAATGTTCAATTACTACTTAAGTCAAATTTGGCATGATACAGAGTCTAAAGCATGTCTTGATGATGATGGCTATCATAAGCGATGCGATTGTTTAATGATTACATGCTTTCTTAAGCCATTTTAAGGCCGTTCTTGAAGATTTCAAGGTTTGTAGTTTGATACCACTTTCCACTTGAGGTAATTCCATAACAAGTAGTCACAGGAAGCAAGATCGCCAGAGAAAGAATTCTTCCACTGGAAAATGATACTTTCTACTATCCTTTTGAAACTCGACATATTAATTTCTTCTTAACTGAGGATCAGTCACGTTATGTTTGATTCATCCAAGGATTTAAACAATTTTTGATAATCCTGCCAAGTGCCTAATTGAGTTGCTTTTGAGAGTTATATCAAAAAGGAATTGATTTTAATCTGGCGCGCAGCCTCAAATAAATTTGTAAGAAAAAAGATTTCATTAGTTTAGGAGAAATATATTAAGAACAAATTGTAAGATTGAATGACTGACGGGAGCTTTATGAGACACGAATGCTCCTGGATTAAGAAATCAAGAAGCTTACTAGCATTAGAATGTAACGCTCCCAAAATAACGATTACCGTTATTTCCTTCTTCAGAAAAGCAAGAAACTTCAGTGATGTATGTTGCAAAGGCCCACCAAAGACTAATCACTACGCAAGTTGGTTTTGTTCGTACCAGCAGCAAGAAATTTGTTTGCGTGGACATCCGTTTAAATAAAAATATCCATACAGAAATTATATACAAAGGTGTGTTTTCCTTGATGCTTGCTACCTTCGACATCGTACTAACAAAATAGTTTTATATGCATCTTCTAGAATTGTAAAATTGCGCCTGTTAGGTTTGGATGAGAGTAAATAATTAAAGATACTCTAATCACTATATACATAGTGGTTGGTGGTAGCTGGTTCATTAAATATATTCATTTATATTAATTGCGCCTATTTATTGTATAAATAGTGGAAAACCTAGATTTTCTGATGACCCAATGGAGCCCATAAGAGTATCTTTCAAAAATATTTCCGTATAACAGAGGTGACAGATAAACGAACCAGGCATTTTTTTACGAAGACTAGCTTGAGGCGCCAAACAAACACCATAATCTACATTGTTAGGTATAAATTTGCTTCACCTAATGTATTTAACCTTTAAAGTTTAAAGAAACTAATGCAGTGCATAGATAACTACTGCAAAACATCCCGATACTGTTGTTAGTACCCAATGCCATCTATAATTATAATTTAGCAAGCAGTTATTAGATACAATACAAGAATAAATTATGAAAATTGGGAAACATTTGCTGAAACACCAGCAGTTCATCCGTCAATTATTTGAATGTTTCCGTTGGAGCCACACCCCATATTTGTTTCGTAGGAAAACAATACATCAGCGCAAACAAAAGCGCAACCAATCTCTCTCGTAAAGTGTTGCGCTACTCAATGAACTCTTTAAATAGCACAGAGTTGTTACAGCTCTTCGAGTGATGTATAACATGTTAAATTGTTTAGGAACTGCAGCTGCTTTCACGTGAAATCTATGGCGTAACATCTGCGTCTTCTAGAAGTAGTTAGGAGGTTCCGTCCTGTTTATCAGGAAGAAAGGCTCTATATGTAGCTTGCCCGCGCGGTTTCTTATTAACCTAATTTTATCTGCCAGATAAAATTTAAAACACGTGAACTTATATAATGTAATCAACTTATTAGATTAAATGGAAAAAGAGAAAGTATTGGAATTGGTTTTCTACAGCGTTAAATTTGTTTTTCAAAAATTAGTTTCTGTGGATCCAATATTTAGAAAAAAATAATTATTGATACTATTAATGCACTATTAATATTAAAGTCGCTATCAATGATTGCTGAAATATTTTATTTTATTATATTCCAAGTATCGCCTTAAATATCGAAATCCCTTTTCGATTACTAGTACACTGTTTTTAATGTTCTGCAAGGTTCAAACATTAGACCTTTACTACACTTAATATTTATTAATATTTAATTATAATGTTCCACTTTTGCTCGCAGGATACTAAATATGTTTAATCTCATAACATACGATATACATAAAAATATTTCTCATAATTTTCTCCTATTGTATTACTAATATTTCTTCAGTAATGCAATAGTATGCACCAGTTTTGCACGCGGGCGTCCAGACGGGTAGCGGCGGGCTTGGGTTTGGGCAAATTTCATATGCTTCAGAATTATACAGAGGGATACTGTATAATTCTAAAGCTGTTCCTGTTTTCATTTAGTTGGCTTAATAATGTATTAAATAACGTAATTGTACCTTATTCTCCAACTAAAAGATTTTCATTTGTAAATGGATCTATTATCTATTCAGCAATTCTTTAATGGATTCTAAGTAACAATACTCAGAGGTTATATAAAGGAAATGTTGTATGTTCCAATATATTTTAAGACATGCTAATTAATATTAAATTGTGTTTAGTGTGAATGGTCCCACCTGCTAGTAACCATTGCGCACAGTTTTAGGAAGATTTCCAGTCCTTATTTGCGCAATATGAATAT
This sequence comes from Oryctes borbonicus, assembly GCA_902654985.2. Taxonomy (NCBI): domain Eukaryota; kingdom Metazoa; phylum Arthropoda; class Insecta; order Coleoptera; family Scarabaeidae; genus Oryctes; species Oryctes borbonicus. The sequence goes on from LR736857.1 coordinate 9,622,126, forward strand.
GTATTAGACATTCAATAGAATAAATCTTTTCCGTAATAATCTACCAAACTTTTACGTGAAATAACCATTAGAAAGGTATAAGTACGCTTACAGCGATTTAATTTTATGAATTTACCGAAGAATTCCGAAGTCTTGCATCATTTATGCTAAACACGCAAATGAGGAAATGTCAAGGATAAAAGCGGCTTTAAATTTAAAACGTGAAACATTGCTTTCGCTTTCCACAAAGTAATTGAATATTAAGAACCAAAAACGCGAACAATTTACAAAGATTTTGACGTTCCCGCTCGAAATATGTCTCGGCCGTTTCTTACGATAAATTATTATGTCGCAGTTATTTCGCGCACGAAATACGAAGCGGACTTGCGTTTATCTTTATTCCCGGCGAGCTGCGTAAAATATCTCAAATTGACCGTATTATCTGCAAGAACCGAAAAGGGCAGAGATAAACAAAACGCTCTAAAAGCACTTCGAGTTCGTTTGAAGGAAACTCGACTCGACATAATAAAGATCGTATCTCATTAACCCCAATCTTTATCCCGCCCCTCGAAGACGGGTGGAAGCACAAGCGACCGTAATTCAAAAATTTTATTTCTAAACGCCGTTTGCACACTTTAATCTTTACCGGCCGGGATTATTTTACTCAATTTAGCCATGCGCGACGCGCAAACAATAAAAATACGAAACATTAAGCCATTCGTTCATTCGCGGAATGCGGCTGACATTTAAATTCCGAACGAAATAAGGCGCACAGACAACAACAAACGCTCACGAGTCCCTTTTCCTTTTGATGTCGATTCTGGCGAGTGAAAGTCTTCAAGTATCTCGAACGAACGGAACAGCTCGTTCGTTCGCCTCGTAACTTCTGCCGAAGCTAACATCAATCGCTATTGTTTTATGAAAAGAATACTGTACCCCAATTCTTTGTGCTGCAGGGCATTTTTGTACTACGACATGTCGCTAGAGTTGAAATAATATTATGAACATTTAGTGCCTGTATCATATAGCGTAGCGCGCCATCGCATCGCTTCTATTCTATACACCTGCCTGTAAATGATTCATAAGTTATTCTTATTATTTCTTCTTATTATTATTCTTATTATATTTAATTCGACTCAATTTTATTTAAGCATTTCAATAAAATGCCGAAATAAGTCATAATTTCTTAACAAATTTACGCCAATGATAATCGCGTTTATGATTAACGGAAACAGCCTGAAATTCAATATAAGGTCTAGCAAGGATGAACGGTGTTTTTGGAAAGACTGCCCCACAGTTATTTTCAAACGAATTTAAAAATTTATTGTCTTGATAGGTTTCTGGATCATCATCATCATCAAGCCATCCAATCCTTTGGATTATGGCCAACGCTTAGTGTGTTTTTAAAATCAGTATAATGAGGTAGATTAATCCTCGTTTCTCTTTTCTTTTCATTTGTTTTTATAGCTTGTTGCTAGTCTTCGTTGCGTTTAGTATCTCTCTCCATTCCTTTCTGTCACGGCATTTTATCTTCCAATCTGCTATTCAAAGAGCTCGTTCATCCTCGCCTATTTAATTTCTCCAGGTCTTCCTCGGCCTACCTCTTCCTGTTGGCCAGGATACTTTTTCCGAACACATTGCCTTTTGAGAACACACAACTAAATAAGAAAATAATAATCAGTTGAGAAATCACATCTGCCACCTTTGGATTTCTCCCGTTATGGTTTTAGAAATGTCTACAAAAGTACGTGGTTTCTCTCTGTATACTTGAGCTTTTAAATTACCCCATGAAAATAGTCACAAGATGACAGGTCAGGTGACCAAGGAAGCCGTTCCACATCTTCCCGCAATGAAATCAGGGGCACAGGAAGATGTTCTCTTAACAAGACTATTATTGATCTTGAAGTACGGCAAGTCGGCCCATCATGCTAGACCCAAACAATATTAAGCCTAATGCGTCGTCTTATTAATTCTGGGAGAAAATAATCACACAACATGGCAACAGTCACTCCGCCTTCGCGAAGAAAGTCAGTCCCAATAATGCATGTTCGAGACACGCCACGCTAAACAATTATTCTCCCGCAGTTTAGAGGTTGTTGATGCATTGCTCCCATCCTGCAGGTTTTCGAATGCCCAGTACTAAAAATACTGTTTCTGTACTGTCTCTAGCAAATGAAAGTAAGCCTCGTTACTCATTATTAACACAATGTTGTCGGTCAGCAATTCCAACATTCTTTCTGCAAACCTATGCGGTGTCACGAATTCGAAGATAGCACAGTCCTTGAAAAATCATAATCTTGTAAGGATGGAAATGAAGGTCCAGTGTGAGATACTGCGAATTGAACTGCGCAACATCTGACGCTCCGCCGAACAAGAGGTGTTTCCATCGCTTGGCACACTCTCTCAACGTTTCCTGAGGCACATACATTTTTATCACCTCTCCATGCAGTTTCTAGGCTCAAAGATCCTATTATTTGAAATCTATTAAGCCGTTTCGTATTGGTATTCTATTTTGGAACGCGGCCAACATTAAACTGACTTTAAAATCATCGTTGTGTGAACAACACAGAACAAACCCGTTTCAAGGAAATACATGGTTTTAGAGCCAAGACTCCATTGCAATTGAAAAGGCTTATCAACGACTAGACGATTCAAAAATAAAGGTAGGAAACAAAAGAAGTGTTTAATCAGGTGTCAAAACCACGGTCAGGAGAAATACATAAATTCAACATAAAGCCCCGCTGGATTCGTGAATTAATGTTTTCAGTTAATCCATGCACTGAACACTACTGAAATACTTTTACTACATGTTCCCTATGTTTTACCTGTGTTCCGTTCTCAGGTATTTTGGCCTTAAGTAAACTCCATTTTGTATGTACTTCCCAATAATTTGCTTCCTCAACACGATGACTTTTCACCATTAAAGTAACGATTTAATTCTGCGCTGTATTCTAGTAAACATATTATATAGTTAAATTCTTGTTCTATTTTCAACTGCGCATTTCCGTGTTTCTTTAATCTATGTGTTTCTCTTTTACACTCCTTACTATTTTGTACTTGCTTGCAAAATGAGCGGCAGCAATACACGAAGCAGCAGCGCAGAGGAAACTCCTCTATGCGAGCAAATTTACCAGCATTTCTGATTTTGGACGATTTCTGCCTGAAAACTAGGTTAATGTAAAATATGATTTAACTTATGCTTGCAGTTTCGAACTCGAGAAAGTTAATAAGTCAAAAACTTTGCAGGAGAATCAGTAGAGTGCACAAGATCAAAAGAAGAGAACGGCATCTTTCTGCTTGTCTGACGTTTATCGGGCATGTATCGTAAGGACTGCTTTTAGATTTAGGAATGTATTGTTTATTCAACTACTGCTATCGGTATAAGGAGCCTAATAGTAACAATTAAACTCAGCATTACTCACTGAACGAATCGAAACGTATAAATGCGAAATAAAAAAGTTAAATCAGGTCGATACTTAAATACGTGCCTACATTGTCTTGAATAGATAGTTGACGACTTGAGGCGATGAAAATAAATAATAAATTATATCTTAGCCTCATACCTTTCTATGTTAAACCATTTTCAAAATTATCAATTATAATTTATAATTATATCACGGTATATTAAAGGTAATGGATTGCATTTTCTTGTAATATAGTAGAAGAATAATTAGTACATTTATCTTTGTATAAATGAAAGAATAGCATTTCAATGTAGTCGAAACAGTTAGAATAATTCAAGCGTAGTCGCCAAATGTACTTGCAGTGCAGATATTCATTCAGGTCGCTTTGCACGTTAGATTCCATATTGATCCATGGATTACTCTAAAGGTTGCTACGAGTTTTGCAAACAACTACATATATTTTACTTTCCATAAGATAATTTTGGATTTAATACATACTATCGATCTACAGGCATCTACCAATAACAGTTTAAGGAATAGTTGCCAATGAACCTCTGTTTATAATAAAAATAAAATATTGAAACTGAAAATTATAAAAATAACTCGATGTACTCGAATGATACTAAAAATAGTAGTCGCTAGAAATCACTCGTTATAAATAGTAGCCGATGATTTTTACCGACTACTATTACTATTTTTAGCGAATAATTTTATTAAACTTAATTCGTTTTTTATGGTATTCTAATAAATTAACTTCAATTACATCCCTCTTTCGGATATTCTTCTTTGAAAGAAATAGTTTAATCATAAACAGGAAATAAAAAATATAAAAAACATTCACTTGAAGTTTCTTTGCATGTCTCTAGCTCGTAGGAAACTGGAAAACAAATGACTTCCTTTCAATCGGAACGAAGGTGAAAGTGAAATACTTGAAGTCAAGGAAATAACAAGATTACCATATTTATTTCCTGTCTGTTATAGATTTATAAAAAGGAATGTCATCTGACGCGCAGCCTACAGTTGAAATACTCTATACATTTCATAAGGATTTGCCCTGAGCGAGTTAATAAATCACGAAAACGTGCAGCTAAGGGGTTCTACCGCGCCTACCCTCAACAACCGGAAAATCTTCAGCCAAGGAAATTTGAAAGTCGCCCCCGAACTAAAGACGATCGCAACGATTCACGATAAAACACAGTTACCCCAGGAAATTAATGCTTTTGCGATGTTCCTTTTACTCGTCTTCAATTTCAGAACAGTTATTGAAATGTATACCAAGAAGTAATTGCTTGTTTTGAAAGTATCGACATATATGAATGTTGTATGTATAACGTGTATGTAACTAAACTTAAACGCTTAAACCTAACTCAATATAAGAATACAGATCTACAGTGAAGTTGTATTTATATTTTAGTAGTAGTAGCTTATTAATTATGTAGTTATATTATTATAACCACTGTGAGACTATCTATGGGTCAAAAAGGAACAAGCTGTTGCTGACGAGCACACCTCACTTTGTAAAAGTGAAACACAAACGAGAAAGTTACTTAACAAAATGGAAGAAATCCTGCTACAGAAACGAGTAGACATCAAGTCAATAACAATCAACAAAAAATGTCAAAAACTTATCACAGACCTACACCAATATTTGAGGCTAAGCACGTTGGAGCATCGATAACCTTAGCAACTCGAGTTTAATTGCTTTATTTTCCTCTTCGAGATATGAGGGAATGCTGACTGGACACTCGCTGCAAGCTTTGGACAAGACGGTTGAATGATATGAAAGCAAAAGTTACTCTCTATACTTTCACATTGAGAACATACGCAGCAACAGTGCGGTTTACTGTAGCTGAGGGGAAGATCAGAACGTTGGAACCGCTGGCGCTCCACTTTATATGAGAAGCGACAGAATAAAGTAAAATACTTAGATGAGAGAGCCTAGGAATCGAGCCACCCGTTGGCTCAATTCATAGTGAAAGCGCAGGATAGACTATCACCCCCGATTAGGAGGATCGTGGGTGTAATACCCTAGAAGGCGGACGAGTATATGGCAATATATATAATATACCAACAAGTATCTGCAAAATGGAAATGCATCACCAAATTTAACATAAATAAAGAGTCCAAAAGCAAAACGCGTGACCCTACACTGAAAACACGAATTCAATAAATCGTATTCGTTGACTTCATTTTGTTAAAGCAACAAAAAATTATTATATCAATCAATAAATTCACTACAACAATTGGCGGGATTTATCAAATTGAAACCTGTTTATCAATATAATAAATTCACGTTTATTAACTTACTTACTATGGAAGCAAAACGACCTAGGGACTTATCATTAGACATTAATAAATGTATCTTTATATCAATAAATCAATTTATTGTATATACTGTATACACGAGTACGCGATCATCGATATAATACACAGCCATTTATTAAAATTATAAACTCGTACGTTGGACTAATTTTGATAAAAAAAATTTACGTTAACGTACCTATTTCGTTCAGTGTAATCCAGAAGTTTTCGGATCCTAAAAGCCGCAACATTAAATACATAAAGCAACAATAACAATAACACATAGACGATGAAGGTTGCTCTAAAATATTATTTCATACATGCGAGCTTGAACAAAAAATAAAATTTTGCACTCATTTCCGCTTTTCTAGTTCAACAATATCTCGAAATTGATGCATGTACGAAATTAAAGTAATCAAAGTTCTTTTTCATACCTCCAACAAACGCAGGAGTTGCACAACTAAATATTTCTAGCATACAAGTCCGTGGAATAAATTAAAACACGGAAAATGCTTAGTTCAAGCCAGCGTCTTATATTCGTCTTCAAGGTGTACATAAAAAGAAAAGAGGAATTTCACGTTAACAACGCTTGGATTTATAAGCATTGTTCAACGTAATTGCATTGGTTAGGAGAAATCTTATTTGTACTCTAGTCTATTGTCACCGCTACTCTTGTCGGATAATTGTTAGTTATCATGCATACGACGATGTACAATGGCAACAATTTTATAATGTGAAGTAGACAGCGCGTGTTGAATTGTATTAATAATACCTTTTCGTTGGAATACGGATCCTTCAAGAAATAGATTTTCGTTCAACTTAACTTGTGGTTATTAAGTACTGTACTGCACCCACAAATTAACACAGCTTGGTGTTGTGGTAAGAAAATTAATTTGCAGTTGTTGTTAAACAGTATGAAAGAACATTAGGCGCAAATAATTCATTGATCATTCATTCCATGATAATAACTTTGTAAAGACGGTCTTCCCATAGCAAATTTTGCGCTATGCTTCATACTATCAGTCGAAGTATGTCTAAAGCTATAGAAGTATGCGGCTTGGGTCTATCCCTGGAGGTAAGCCCCGTCGTGATTTCCTATTTTATTTTCTGTAATAGTTTTGTGCTATTAAAGATTCTTTTGTATAATTCTGATAGTTGCAACCAGATTTCAGCATTATTATAAACATTCTGATTAAATTCTTCGCCTTTATCTCAAAGTCTGGCATGATTAATTGACCAAGATGTGTAGCATTCCAACCCAACTTCACTAACTATGTAATTGAATTTCATTTATGTTTGACTGTGCGAAACTTGAAGCATTGTCTGGATGTGTTTCCCGTATGAAGTACTACTCTGTTCTGTAGATCCGTATAGAGCAACACAGTAGTTCGGTCTGCAAGCAACGTTCCTCGCTCGTTAATAACGTTACAGAATGCATGTTATACATTAAAGATATTCACGCATCTAAGTTTGTACAAACCTTATACGTAATTAAACTCGCTACAACGTGAGTAGAAGCTGATATTAATTTCGAAAAGTTTAATGAAAGAAGCGAAAACACATTCATTTGCACTAGTTAGGATATATAATTTTGTAAATGTGCACCACTTTTTCTAACCTCCGCTTAACTTTTTTTCTTATCTACGTTCTTTATTTCGTCTTCGTTGCGGTAATTGATTTAGTATGTGTGTCTCCTTAACAGGAGCAACTAGTGAACTAGTTTGCTTTAATTGTTTCGAAGATTTCATCCTTAATTGATTGGCTCATGAAGGTGGCCTTGCATGATAAAATAATGTGAATGCGGTATAATAAGGAGAAACTGGAACTTAAACTACTTTTTCATCTACATAAAAAACTTATATAAACGTGTATCCAAAGAGAATATAAAACTGTCAAGGGAACTTCTTAATTGGACGCTATAATTAATTCTTATAAATTAAAGAATATCTGAATCGTTTTCGATACAAATAAAAATAAGTGGAGCTATTATTAGCGTTAATATAATATAAATATAACGCGGAGCCATACACCGATACTTCACGTTTTCTGTTTTAATTAAATTTTCTGTAATGGTTAGCAGACTAAACATCTGGTTAATAACAGATTCTTAAGTCTGGTTGTTGTAGCTGGATAAATAAGTAATAGTCTGTTCATAGAAAATCCAATATGTGATAAAGTAATGATAATAGTACCACATAAATGATGCGACGTCAGCTGGCTACTTGGATTGAGAATTAACATCCACATTTCATTGCCGCTTGTTACAATTAATTAATTCGCGTAATTTCTACTGGTACCATTGTTAACTGGCGTTATTTTAGTAATTAACTAGTAATTAATGAGGTCAACATGTTACCGATTTACTATAGAAAATCCATTCGAGCTGTTTGAAAAGTTACATCAATAAATTTTATTGTTAGCTGCGTACTATCCGAAAAATGTAAAATGTTTACTCTACATGCTAGAAAATTACATTTATGTAGCAGCCATAAGCAATGGGTTTCATTACGTAGCAGAAAAAAATAAGAACTTTAATACCGATGTAATCCTTGCTATGAAATTAAGCTTATGTAGGAAAGCTTCCTGCTTGTAGTTTGTATTTGGATAAAATCCTTCGCGCAGAAAATGTAAAAATTTCAGCAACCTCTTTTGGAGAGGCTCTACAGAATTTATATAGGCGATGTGAGTAGGAAACCAAATTAAAGCACCGTACTCAAGTCGAACTAGAAAAAGAAACAATGTAGATAATGCTTTCATATTATGGAAATCCTTGCAATTGTCGCTCCAAAATTTGGCCAGAAAGAAAAGAAATAAATCAGAAAGCATCCCCAGAACTGTGACGCGGTGACGTCCAACACTGTTTTATTGCCGCTTCTCTGAGGTATTCTTCCCTTCACTGGAGCCAAAAGCACGCCTCCAGGACACACAGTCTCTAGTAATAATAAATAATAAGTTTTCCTGTTAGAGGAAGCAGATGTGACTTCGTCGGTCCAACTGGATGAGTTAGTGATAATTATATCCGAGATTCTTGGCACTCTTCATCTAGGTGCAGGGCGGTCCTGCGGGTCTTTTTCTGTTTGCATTTGGTGAATGTTGCACTGAGCATTAAAGACAATTGAGGCAGTAGGTGTTAATGGCAGAGAACAGCTTAATATCGTCAGTATACTTTCACTTCTCACACTTACATTAGTTTGCAACTGGAGGTATATTTTTAAAAGTATTACTGTGGTAGATTAATCGAATAGAGAATTAGTACCCTACGCCAGTTTCGATACATTGTTTAGGTTTAGCTTTCTTTCAGTAAGTTACTTTTAATTAAATCTCTAAAACAAATAATAGCCGTGATACAACAGATATAACTAATATAAAACTTATCCTAGTGATAGTTGCTTATTATGCAATAGTCGTTTGAATATTGCCTCTTGATTTCCTCCTTTGGTTAAAAAATCATTCGATCTACTATACGTAAAAAGTCGTAGTGAAAGGATCTAGTCGAAAGTAATATGTACACGTTTTGTTATACGGAATTCCTGAGATTAAATTGAACATTCAACGGGTGTAAAAATCACAAACTTACAACCGTCGAAAGTCGATAAGTATGGTTCGCATACACAATAAGTTTGTGTCGTACGGACAGCAAACATAATTGTCTCGATAAACGAGAGAAAAGGATGTATATATGTATATATGTACCTACATACGTAGAAATTTCACAGAATTCTGCGCATAGCTCAGAGCAAATAAACGCATAAATGGCAGGGACAGAAAATTCCATTGTGATTAATGGAAGCATTTTGCACAAACGAGAGAAATATATGTACGGGTGTTTGTTATTTACAGCATACTTTATTAGTGTTTTGCTCAACTTTCTTCAATTATAGTAGAAAAGGGAATTATAATAAAATAATGGCTTGTTTTTCGCTTTAACAAAAACTAATTATAAGTTTTTAATTTAGAACGAATTTTCGAATTAGAATGGAAGGAGATTATAACAAAACATACATTCGTTATTGAACATTCTGAGTCGACATTAGTGCTTCAGTTACGCATAAGAAACGGTATCTTATGCAACGCTAACATTACATGAACCAGAATAACGGAAATTATAACAAATAACTAAATATTCATAGGCGTACTGAACAGTTGCTTTTAATAACAATCGACACTGAATGAATTAAGTTATAAGCTACCTTCAACTAATGAATTACAATAAAAATAAGTCCAAGGTAACGTATAACAGTGGAATTAATATGTTTAATTAAATTGCTAATTATGCTTTTGCACTTTTTTTAATCGATTAATACTTTGTCGAATTGAAATCGTTTAGTGCAATTTATTACTGTTACTCAAGAATATTTTATTTGTTTTTCATTTTTTCTCTAGCTGTATGTGTAATATTTTATTTAATATTTTTATATGCTTTATTATTGTTAATATTGTTTTATTACCTATATTTGTACATATTCTTACCCATTGAATTTATTTCTATCTATATATAGTATTTATTTTACGCTACAATATATTATTTATTTTATCTGTATATAATCTCATGCGGCATAATGAAAGAATCTGCTAAAATTGCATTTTAAAATAAAATATATAAACGCGCTTTAGCCGCAGATTTAGCGCCGCGCTTTTATCCCGATACGGCAGCAAATCGAGTACATGAATCAGACGGTCATCTATCGAGCTTCTCTAACGTACGAGCGCTGCTACTCGCGGATCCAGCGCATGTTCGGGTTGCGTGGGCGGATTTAGGCATCGGTTGATGCGATGTTCTCGGCGCTTGCGACCGGACAATCTATACACTTCTCGCACAATATATGCTTTGTGACGTTCTCACTATATTAAGGGGGCTGTGGCAAGGAGAAATCAAAGCGAAGTCTACGGACATACATATATATCTAAGCACACAAATAAGCATACAAATAAATATTAGCACGAAAGACGCTAGGAGGACCTGGGTAGTTGGGAGTTGAATCGTATTTACGATAGTTGATCGACTATTAAACAGCCGCAGTCACCCTACCGGGTCTTCCAGCTCCTAATTAAATATTAGTTGGGTTCTCCTAATACAAAAATGTGTGCATAACGTAGCAAATACTTTTATATTTATACTTACGAATAAAACGTATCGTTTGCCCATACCTAAATATTCAAATAACCGTATGCAATAACATACGAAGAAAACATCCTTTTGGCTCATATCAAAGATATAAAGAATAAGAAGCATAAAATAAAGAGAGGCAAGGAAACCGCATATACATTAAAAACCAAAACTCCGTCGGTGGTGACTAGCAAATACTAAATAGAACTAAGATTACAAAATCTCCGGCGGAAAGCAATACATGTAATTATTTTATTATTATACACGGAATAAATGTTTTTTTGTGTGTTTTTTAATATACGTATCAACTTGACTCTGACTTTATTTTTTTTAAACCTCCTAGCAGTTGACCGACAATTAGTCCAATAAACCAATTGGACGCAACAATTACAATGATGTACAAATCAGAACTTTGCTGTTAACGTGCAGGAATTGAAATAGGTATAGCTCTAGGTACTAACTCTGCAGTACATGACTGCAGTAAAAGTACGAGGAGAAAAGCTGTGCGAGGCCAAATCTGGCGAATACGATTGACGGAGCACCTATTCCTGTAGTAAGTGAACTAGGTTTGCTGACGCAACTGCCTATGTCTGGGCCGGAGCGTTACCATGAAGGTAGAGAATTCTTTCTTCGCCAGGTGGGACTTTTCTTTCTTTAGTTTAGCGTCGAATCGGCCCGATAAATTAGCTAATAAAGTCCCGTGATTATTCTTCCCGTCTGCAAATAATCAATTAAGATTATGCTTTGCGAATCCCAAAAAATTTCCGGCTGATAGAAACGTCTTCGCCTACTTTGGTGCAGGTTTGCTGGAAAGAAATTCGCTTTGCCGACTGATCTTTGGTTTCTGGTGCGTAGTGATGTAGCCATGTCTCATCTGCTATTACAGAACGTCGCAGAAGCTTACACGTATTGCGTCTAAATATCTCCAAACATTGCTGAAGTTATTATGCGATTCCGCTAGCAGACAGCTCTCTCATACTCAATATTTCGTAAAGGAAGTTCTACATGCCTTTAATTGGTAATTAATATCAGCAATCTCTCTAATCTTTAGGAGGTTATCCGCTAGAACGATATCATGAACTTTAATGATCATTTCGTACGTAGTCACCTCAATTAGGAGGACCTAGTCGCTCCTCATTAAAGACAGATTAATCACCGACGGTGCATGATCCTTACAAACTGCACCCGTTTTCCCATCAAAAAAAAGAAGTCGAATCACCGATAATGTTCTTTTATCAAGATTCAACAAATTCATAAACTTGCCCACTGTCAACGGCTCTCAAAACAACACTACTCGATGAATCTCCAAAATGTTGAAGGTGTCAACGAATAGTATTCACAGTCAGCAATGTAGATTTTCAAATAGAGCGCCATCTGTACTTCTCATTCCGTCCTCTGATAAACTTCAGCACTGCAACAGTGGAGGTTCTTTTCTAGTCAAACATACGAGTGTCGCGTCAACCAATCATGATACATATTAGTACAAAATGCAGTTTTATTGAAAAAATTACGTTTCCGGAAACAACGAAGACAACCGAAAAAGATTTTGGGCACGAGTTGATATAATTGATGTACATTCCTTACAAGAAAAAGTGAGATGCTTGAAGAAGCGCAAAGAGTACAAAGCAGGACAACTGGCTGCATCGGAAAGTTAATTGAGTAAAAATTGAACAAGGTCGATAAAAGTTGTTTTGCTTCCTTCGAACGAGAGAGATCTTTCAACTCGTAGCTACAGTTAAGAACAAGATAATGATCGATACCTTTCTAATTCCTAAAGCCCAATTCAACGCGAACAAATTTTTTATATACATTTGTGCATTCATTAAGACTTTCTCACGCCCAAACTTCATTGGAGGTTCAGACCATTCGTGCTATTAAATTTATAGAAACAAATTTGGTGAACTTTGAATTTTGGAATCTTAAATCGAAATATCAAGAATTCGGCACAAGTGGCATCTTTGACAAAAATCTTATTTTTGAAAATTTCTACCCTCGTATCTCCCATCTTACATAATATAATAACATTCGCAAAAATATATTTTATGTAGGACACGCACAGTTAATGTAGAAAAAAGCATACAATTCAAAAACTGCGTACTGTTATAGCAGAAAACTTGATAAAGCTACGTTTTCACCAAGCAGCAAAGAAATCCATACAAATTATGTGTATTACAGATTCAATGTAGATTTTAATTTCGGCGGTATCTTCGCTGAAATTGAATCTCTTCAAATTGACATAAATATATATCCAGTCATTTTCCATTTACAGTATTAGCAAATTATAATTTCCCTATTCAACTAGGAAAATAAGCAACCTATCAACATTATACAAGCCATAAACCTATCAGATAACCTGCTTGTCACCAATTAATAACAAATTGTGTACGAATGGCCGACCATCCCACCATGGTTGTCGCCGTACATCAACCAGACAGATAACAGGCTTCGTTCGGCCATTTTTATTGCTAGAATTTCTTCTTCCCATATCAATCGCCGAACCAGAAAAAAAATCATGAAGGTCGCTTTTCACATTACGCATTCCTTCGTTTAATGACTTTCAATAAATTCAATGACATTTAGTAAGAAGGCAGAAAAATAACGTTCGCTAGAGTAATAGATATTAACGCGATTATGTAATTGTGCAGGTCTTGGATTTTACGCAATAGTAAATTACTGTGTGTGTAGAACGCACCGAAGCCTAGTTATGTATAGAGTAATCAGATTGAATCAACGGTAAATCTGGAATTCCGATTCGATTACGAGCCTTTGAAGCACAACTACATACGTAGCCTTTGAAACGATAAACGGAGAACTAACAATAAGCTAAATCTGTATACACATCTACATAAACAGGTTTTGTTTTTTTTTAATTCGTAAACTTCATACATTTTGGATCTTTCATGGTTTCTGTATAAAAAGAGATATTTTCTTAACATATTCATTAATCTATTACAAATACAAAACTGTAAAAAGTGACTATTAACAATATATTTTGTACTAATTTAAAATGCAAGAATCTAACCCAATTTGAAATTAAACAAAAATTTACTTGACTTCTTTTGCTATCATGTACAGATCTAAATATTCAAGTAATAGCTACTAATATTTAAGCTAACCAAATCATCAATAACCCGATCTTAATTTAAATAGCTAATAAAGTTTTCCTATTACCAGCTTAGTTTGTTTCTAGTAAGGAACAGGTCAGACAGCTGTAAAAGTCTCAGTTATATCCATCGCACGGTTTCATTTTTATTGTCGATTTAAGCAAAGAATTCTTGTTTTTGTAGGAAATACGACAAAGGTGAGTTTCCAGCGGTGATTTATATTTAAAAGATCTAACACCGAAAGAGATCAAAGCTGAGTTGGAAGAAGTTCATGGTACATATCTTCCTATGTTAGCAACCTTTAAAATTGGGTAAATGAGTTTAAACAACAGATAAACATCGCTCTGGACGTCAAATGGAAGTGACTACCCACGAAATGATTGACAAAATCTACGATATACTCTTGAATGAAGTGAAGTTGATTCAAAGTGCGCGAAATAGTTGATACCGCAAGGTGCAGTTCTTTCAATTTTGCACGAAAAATTCGATGTGATTTGCCCTCAGTGGAGAATAAACGCAATCGTGTGGTCGACTCTGAGGTTGTTTTGACGCCTTTCCGTCGCAATCCTGACGAGTTTCTCCATCGATACATAACTATGGACGAAATATGGATACAGTACTACACTCAAAAGACAAAAGAACAGTCAAAACAATGGGTTTTTGAAGGTGAACGGGCTCCGAAGAGGGCGAACACGGTGAAACCAGCCGGCAAAGTGATGGCTTCGGCTTTTTGGGATGGAGGCGGAATCGTCTACACCGATTACTTGGAAAAATTACAAACAAAAACGCGTCGTTATTGAGCCAGTTGAGCGAAGAAATCAAGAAGAAACGACTTCATTAAAAAAAAGATCCTCTTCCATCAAGACTATGCACTGGTGAGCACCTGCGCAGTTCCGATGGCCAAAATTATGGAATTAAAGTTCGAATTAATACGACATTCACCGTGTTCACTGGATTTGGCCCCCAGTGACTTCTTTTTATTTCCAAATTTGAGAGAGTGGGTCGGCGGACGACGGTTCATATTGACCGAAGAAGTCATCGCCCAAACAGACAGCCTATTTCGAGGACTTTCCGAAATCCTACTTTTTGGGGGGCTTAAAAAAGCTTGGAAAAGTGTATAGAGTTAAATGGAGATTATATTGAAAAATAAATAAAAATCTTCAGAAAAAACTTTGTTTTTCTAACAACTTACTGAACGATCCTCATATGTAGGTCAGTCATTGGTGCCCAGAGCGAAACAACGTAAGCGCGGTTTACCCTGTTTACCTTTGTTTGCGGCATGTAATGAAACTTCCCCAGAAGCATAAAGTAATTATACATTAATGCCGTGTTAATATATTACAGAAACTAACAACTTTCACAATTTTGGAAATATATAAGCAAATGTCAAATACTTGGGACTGGTAATAGTGATAAACATATTTCCAATTAAATAACCCATGTTGGACTCCGCGTGAGTAATGTATATTGACATAAATGGAAATAAGAGGGTCCGAATCTCTGAGTTTTGTGTGACCTGGACCTTATATTTTTCCATTTAATATTTCTAATTGCTTGTTTGTCAGTACGACAGTAACTGGCGACGACGATCGATTTTGTTAGCATATCTAAGCTGTTTTGCGTTCCATATGTTTAATTTATTTTAAATTATTTAGTGTTTAAATTGTTTAATGTACTTTGCAAAAAAATAAACTGTTTCTTTATATGTTATCTCTTTAAACGGTGCTTGCAAATCTAAACAATCATCTAATCTACTCTAACAAAATATATTCCTAGCTTCCTTATTTCTAGTGGCAATGTACATTTAGGACCGATTTCATAAAATATAAGTGATCCAATACTTATGCTAGCAATGTATCTCTAATTCAATGAAGAGTATTCTTTTCTTTAAAAACATTTCATTGTAGATAAGCAGGGAAGGTCGTTTAATTAATATTCTTGTATAGACTATACCGTACATTAATTAATTTACTAATATCAATTTCGGCAGATAATCTGTAACCTATTTGTCAAAGCGTAAGATATTAATGTTTTACGCCAACGGGTTACCGATAACATGAGCAATGTAGCTTGACACTTTCTGAGTAGCTATCTGTGTGTTGTAATGATTTCTATTAATATTCGATTTCCCTTTCCTTTTAAGCAATCGGTCTAACAAATCGCTTTAACGTACTGTTATTAATTAATTTATTTTCAGGATAAGCATTTTTTTCGTATTTAATTTACAAAATTAAAATATTGTAAAATGCAGCTTGGAGAATTCAACAACTGCACTTTTATAAATTGCTAGTTATAATAGCATTAATATAATAACTAACAATTTATAGAAGTGCGGTTGTTGAATTCTTTAGGGGGCATTTTGCAATATTTAAATTTTGTAAATCAGTCTTTGTCAGTGTCAACTTTTTAAAAGATCATTTTATATGTTGATTAGTTTGGACAAAAGTTAATACATGGAACATTTCAGTACGGCTTTTATATCGCGGTAAAGTTAGCGTCTTAAGAGCCTTTAAAAAAAATCCACATTTACACAACGAAATTCCAAGTGCACGCGTCTTTTAATTTATCAGCCGAGCATGTGGAGAAAAGCAATAGCCATATGAACCTTATCAGTTGAACTAAGATGTTATGTACAAATAATGTGAAATGTAATTCTAAATATGCTCTAGAGCTAACCACTTCACGCTTGACAGTAATCAAATTGCGAACTTGAAGTAACGCTTCTACTTTGTAAGCTTATCATGTAACAATTGAAGATTTAACGCCGCCTGAAATTACTGCAATCGCTCCCTGCACAAACGACTATTATTGAAGAGGTTTCATCTTTCAAGGATGCTGCGATAATTTATACGTTTAGCGCTACGGAACAACGTCAATTTTCTCGGCTTAGTACGTTGGTAGCTTGATTTGATTCGACGGAAAATTGTCTATATAACAGAGCAGCAATTACACAAAAGGCGCTTTATTATCCACTCAAATTCGTTATATTTGACGGTAAACTAAAAGAGCTTAAACGGGAAATACGTAATTACACTGGTATATTCTGGGGAATTTGAATTATAGTCGTAATTTCAATAATAAAAAGGGTCGGTACACCTGATAAGTATCGACTTATTGATAGGATTATTTAACAATAATTATGATATTTAAAAAATTTAGTCCAGTAATACACAACATATTATAAAACTCAGTTTTCATCATTCATTACTAGAAATTCAACTCTCATTGTTCAAACAAACGCAATGCTGTCGCATCTTCGTTAAAGTAATTGTTACCGCGTTGCAAATATACATACTATAATTTTTTTTCGTATTTTTAGATGTTCAAAAAGATATTAAGCGAAATACCGTTATTCATTTAACAACATTAAACTTTAAATAAACTGAAATTTCTATACATCAAAGCAATATTTTTGTTTTATTTGAATAAAAGTTAAATATATGTTAAGGCCGTTATGTTATTACAAAATTTATTTGACCATATATTTTTTCTTTCATGTATTGTTTAGTTTATCCTATATACACACGATTACAATTTAATACGTGGAAATAATTAAACAACATATGTGCTTTTTTTCAAAAGGAACAACAGAGAGAATTTAAAAATTGTTTAATGTAATTTTAATGTTAAAAGGTGCAAACATTTTGTTAAGTTTTTCAATATATTTAGTGTTTTGTCAAGTTTTCTTTTGAAACATGTGGCTTAGTATAATATTTGGATAATCTGTCTTCTATGGTTTTGTTTATAATATGTAAAGGGTAATTATTTTCGGTGAGTAAATGTAATTTTTTTGTAAAACTTATTTCCTAAATTCTGGGCTAGATTAACCGGCGAAGAAATTAATATATCTCCCAGAAATAATTAAATTATTGTAAAGTTTGCTTAAAATTCTGTTGGCAATTTTATTGGCGATAATTCTAAAAAATGAATAGGATTACTGACTTTTGTTCTAATATAAATCTTATTTTTGGATGATAAACATTACTATTGTTAAGTGTGTTGAACTTTGACATGGAAGCAGACTTTTTGATTTTATCTCCATATCAAATTCAATGCACTTTACAAATATTTTATAAAAAGTCATAATTATTGTTAAATTATTGGAATATTGATTGGTTCAATAAAGTTAATATTTGCCAGGAGTGCCAACCCCTTCTGTTAATATCTTTTAGTATATGCGATGGGAGTTCAGAAATTATCGTTCTTTATATGCTGGCTTTGATTGACAAATCTATTTATTATTCGAATACCTTGAAGTGTTTGTTTCATTTGCAATAAGATTTCTTAACTTTAAAAATAGATAAAGCATTTTATATGTGGGGAGGGATCCCCCAGGAAAATGTTGGTTTCGTACATGGTGTGGTAGTGAAATCATTTCAATAAAGTTTGTTGCAAAAATATATAATTTTTCAGTGGAGAGTGTTGAAAAAGTTGCACCTTGAATTGAGTCCTCAAGAAACCTCTATTCGTTGAGGGTATCCAACGTTTATGGTTAAGCAAACGCATGGTAGGTAAGAAAAATCAAAAGGCTTTTAGAAAGATTTGTGCTGATAAATGAAATCTGGGTATATAACTTTGAGACGAAATCAAAATATAAACCTATATAACATAGGAATATGTCATAAAAGGAAATTAAATGACATATGAACATAATTCGTGAATTCCCTCCAGAAGATACAATACAAGACCTAAGCATATACCTACAAATTTAACAAACTTTAAAACAAAAAGGTTGGTATATCCTAATTCGCATTGTTCCCAAGAATGTACTTCGATTACCTTGAAAAATCATTTTATTTATATAAATTAATTACCGTATCGCCGGAAACAACTAATTATACATTATTTCTTTTCCACGCATAGTTAAGGTAAGTAAACATGATGAAATTAACGAAAATCGAAAACCGCCAGGATAAGTTTTTATACTTCCTTGCATAGTACGCATAATCATAGTTACATAAAGCTATGATCTCAGTTGCCTGCCATTAAACGAAGTGCTAACATAATTTATTGCATTCAACATTTACCCATAACGGTTTCAATAGGATGACTCATTGTCAGATAAATAAATATGTACATACTTAATTGTAGCAGTACAGTAAAGTATCTGTAGGTAAATACACTTAACCGCACGTACTTAATTCCTTATTATTGCCAAGAAATGAACACTTAGAATCCGAAGAATATACACACGTTGCACATGCAGACACACATTAAAAAAAATCATTCAAGGTATACGTTTGCTGATATCCAGCTCCTATCAACCACTTGTTACAGGATATTTCCTGTCTGTTTTCCAAAGGATAATCTTTAGACTATTACGAGTGTTGTAGTACCTACACAGATTAGGTTGTTTTCTTTAATTACTTACACTTCGTTGCTTCATTAAAAGACATCCCAGACGCTTAAAGCAACCAACTAACTAATACAACATAACGTATCCACCATAATTTCCAATTTCAACAAGTTTGTTTTTGTTTCCTGCGAGTATCCGCATTAAAGTGTTCCATATTTAATCCAGCTTTTAAATATTTAATAACTTAGCAGAATTTGGTAAATTCAAAACCAAAATCCGATATTCTTGAAGAAAATTCATTATGTTGCAAAGTGATAGAATATGGAAGATGTACGATAAAGTAAATTGTATTGTAAGACGTTCCCTAAGCGTATTTATAGTGTTGATGCACCATTGCTCTTTGTTGTTTCCAGACCAAATAAAATGTTATTTTTCTTGTATTTTTACTTTTCTAAGTATTCGCGTTTGTTGTTTTTTTTTTTTAGAATAGCGATATTCTGATTCTTTTGAAGTTTTTCCTGTGTAAGTATTATCTTTATGTCAGTAATTTCCGTTTGCAAAGTATAAGTTTGTTGACTGGTTATTTCTGCGATTTTCCTAATTATATAAGTTTTCGCTGTATTTTGTATTAAAAAACGCACAACAAAAGAAAATAAATCTCATAAAAAGCGGAGTTGCATCTCCATTCCTCAACAGTGAAGTGTATGTGATAGTAAACAATTTAGGCACTAGAGGAAAATGTTTACAATTGTTACAGTTGCGAAAAGTGAGGTCTAGAGAAATAGTCTATATATGTACATACATCAATTCTATACGGAGCGTTGCGAGGGAAAACCGCACAGTACCAACTCTCAGCAAAATCTCACCAGGCTTTTCTAAATTGCGTAATACATACCGTATTTAGTGATTCTATACGAAGAATATAACACATATGACCGAAGGTATCCTCTGTGATCTTCAGTTGAAATTATTCGGTTGATTAACTTCTAAGGCGGTTGTTTCAGTAGGTGGAAAGCAACGAATACCTTCTGAGATTACCAGAAGAGAATTTGTAAGCTCGAGACTAGTGCTGCATACAAAAATTATCATAGACACGTAGCACAGTACATCGTAAATAATCCGAACGAAGGAAAATCTACATCTAGGATATCTAACAATATGGTTTAAAACCACATAGAATTATCTAAACCTCAGAACATAGGCACTGCGGTCGTTTTCAACAATCTTCAGCAACTATCCATCCTTCACGGAAGACAATGTTTTGTATTCAATTAAGAAACTGAAGGCTGACATGACCCACGGTGACAACAACCGGATTCATAGTGCGTGATTGTATGTTCATTCATCAGCATTTCCGAAGTTTTGGAAAACCAATGGGGTTATACATACCAGTTTTCAAAAAAGGGGATCGTTGTAATAATAGATTATAAACATATCAGTACTTTATCGAATTTTTCAAAAGTATTTGAACATTCTTTTTATTATGTGATATACCGTAATGTATCTTAGACGTAAGCAGACTTTCTTGAAGCATTTGATACCATAGATCACTCCATATTATTTTCCCAACTTGACTGTCTGAGTTTTTCTCAGTCTCTCGTATCTGCTGCGAATTGTGTGTTCCATAATGTTCCATAATGGCTTTCAATCGGGCCCGTATTTGTTCATCTCCGATATAGCCCAAAGGTCTAATTTAGGTCCTTTCTTAGTCAATGTACACTGTCGTGCAGTGAAGTTCGGTCATACAATAAAAATCTATTATATCACACTGTATACAATTATTAATACATAAAATTAGAAAAATATTAAGCATACGCTCTTTTCTAAGGGGTTAAAGCCATAAATTATTATGTAAAGTAGAAATATTGCGACAACCACATCCTTTTATTATCATTCCAAGAATTTCTGGGAAGTACCGATCTTTTGAAACGGGTCGTTTTGGGATTATTAACGAACAATACATTTAGGAAATATACCGCAGTATCACTCTTGTTTATTTATCACTCGCGTAAAGATATAAATTTGCTTCATTTTACTGTTAAACGTGTGTTGGTGTGCATCTGTCGTTTTTCCGCGAAAGTTTTAAGAAAATTTACTTCAAAATGGCACATGGCAAGCCTACCAGTGTAGAAAAACGTTCACGCATTATTACGCTGTTTGAAGAAGAATATTCGGGGCGACAAATTGCTGAAAAAATAAATATGAGAAGTTCAACAGTAAATGACATCATAAAGCGATATCGGACAACTGGAACTATAGAAAATCGTGTTCGTCCTGGAGCATCTAGGAAAACAACAAAAGCTGAAGATTTGAGAATTGTATTATTAAGCAAACGCAATAGAAAATTAACAGCGCCACAAATAGCAGCCGAAGTCAATCGCAGCCGTGAAGAACAAGTTTCGGCGAGTACGGTAAAACGTCGACTTCAACAAGCGGACCTTCATGGGCGCATTGCCATTCGAAAACCCTTATTACGTCGGGGCAACAGAGCAAAATGGCTACAGTGGGCCCGTTCTCATCTAGATTGGTCGCTAGATGATTGGAAGTTGGAGTTGTTGTGGGATGAACTGGACAGGAGCATTCGAAAAATATGCCCAACTTCACAAGAACATCTACAGAATATTCTGCAACATGAATGGATTCTAGATTGGTCGTTAGATGATTGGAACACACGTGCTTTGGAGTGACGAGTCAAAGTTTGAGGTTTTTGGGCAAAATCGACAAGTTTATGTCCGAGGATCTAAAACCGAAAAGTGATCCCGAACTGCATTGTGCCTACAGTGAAGCAAGGGCGTAGTTCTGTGTTAGTGTGGGGATGTTTCTCCTTTGCTGGGACGGGAGATTTATGCAGAGTGCTGGGTGTAATGAGGAAGGAAAATTATTTTGCAATACTCCAGAATCATGCAGTGCCATCAAAATTGCGTATAATAGGCCGTAACTTTACATTCCTGCATGACAACGACCCAAAACACACTGCATTAGTGTGTAAGAACTATCTAAAGGAACAAGAAGAACAGCACACCCTGAAAGTAATGACATGGCCCCCACAAAGCCCAGATTGGAGATTTGAGAGTTGTTGTAGGATGAACTGGACTGGAGGATCCGAGAAATATGCCCAACTTCACAAGAACATTTACGGAATATTCTGCAACATGAATGGATTAATATTCCACAATCCATTTTAACAAAACTTATCGAAAGAATGCCTAGAATAGTTCGAGCGGTGATTAACAGCAAAGGAGGTTTTTTCGATGAAAAAAAAAATATAATGTTCAGTATGTTATATTAGCCCAGAAAAACTTTTTATTCATTTATTTTTGTCTTTTTTCCCTGTACATACAATAAAATTGCATTTGGTTTTAGTTTCGTTTGTTTCTGTAACCTTTTCATGTTTTTTTACCAATCGACCGAACTTGTCTGAACGGCAGTGTATATTTAAATGATCTTTTTAGCAAGTTGAGCTGTAGCGTATTGGCTTAGGCTGATGATCTAAAGATATTCTAGACTGTAAATGATACCGATGATGATAAGTGTAATAAACAATTGGTACAAGTATGTCATCGCATATCACACTAGATGTTCTAATTCTTCAACTTGCAATTATGTTTGGCAATTCTAATCTATACCTTGAGTCAATAACATCCGTGACTTGGGTGCCTTCGGTATGCAACTCACTTTTTTGATCACTATCAACTTTTTGTGCAACGAAAACGCTAAGTTATCTCGTAAGATTACATGCTTTTTTTCTAGCCCTGCAACACTAAATACACTCTACTTTACGTTTACGCCGCAAGTTTGTATACGTATCGTTCGTTTGATATCTTCTCTATGTATGTAAACCAGTAATTAGCCGTTGAAAGAGTGCAAAAAAGATCCTTCAAGTACTTATCTTTCAAAACTTATGGGGTTTGTCCCGATAGAGGTATCGATTACAGCGGCTTATTGGCCCTATCTGATCTTCGCAGTATTCATTGTTTCAGATTCTGACATCAAGTGCTAGACCACGTTTGAATCTGCAAACTTTCTGTTCCAAATTAGATTATTAGTTCCTTCAAGCCACACTACCAGGTCTATTGCACAATTATATATACCGAAAGCCAAAACTAATGTGCATCACTAGTACATACGTCTATGAACTACAATGACTTTATGTGTGGCATGAGCGTTAGCAGCGTAAAACGTAGGCCATACTATATAGTCATGTATATCTTTATGTATGTGTTGTCGTGTAATTGATATCCTCCGTTGGACAAATATATGATTATTGTTATTACTATTATTATTATTAATGCAACCTACCAATTTATTTTATCAAATTTTACGTTACTTTTTACATAAACGCTATACTAGTACGCTCTATATATTGCTGCTGTCACCTGCGACGTAATATTCATACACTTCTACAGTATAATCTAATAAAACACAGAAAATTGCCTGCGCTATCCCTAGCAAAGGAACCCCTAATATCTACAGAGACCTTACCATCAGCGTAGCTCCTCATCGGCTTAATTTAATTTAGTAAAACGCTCAGAGTAAATAGAAGTACCATCCAGTACAGTCACTTTCCACGTTGGCTAATCTTTCGTTTAAAAGATTTCAATAATTTTACTAATTCGTATTTCAATACAGTTTGCCGGTGTACGTACCGTAACAGTTTAGAGAGAGATTTTTCCCCTTTTTTCCTGTTTGAAGAAGCCAACGAGGCGGTGTTGAAGAGGCAGCGAGAAAATAGACGGGGTCTCGAAGAGAAGTCGGCCGACGTGAACGATACAAACAGACAGGTTTCCTGTGGATGTCGAAAAACAGGAAAATGAAATACGGAGGAGTTATTGAGTTTGCGAGAGACGTAACGATGCAATAGTTGATACACTTTCCAAACAGAGAAAAGAAGTAGATTAAATAAATCACGCATCGACGGTTAATATACACGAAACGTCCATTAAGTTAACGTTGAATTGGTTTGATAAATAAAATCGATTAGTTTCTCTCTTTGTTTTGCGGAAAATAAAAAGTAAAGTTTTTGATTCGTAAGATGGATTCTCCCTCAAGATTCCAAAAAGAAAAGTTAAAGGCGAGGTAATTTCACTTTATAGCTTTGGCAAATTCGCTTCAATCTTCTGAATTTTACATTGCAATTAACACCTAAATTAATACCAAAGCTACATCAAAGGAACTAGGTATTAAATTAAAAGAATTACGCTAAATCATACATAACTTGGAAATCCAACAACGTCATATTAATATCAACACTTAACACCTTGTAATTATGATTCTGTTACGCTTAGCTTAATTTACGAAACATTCCCACTGTAATTATTGAGATTCTGAACCACATCGCTGTTTGGCATTTAAATAGAGAATGTTATTAAAAAGATCCTTGGAATTTCTTCCCATATTAATATTATATAACGTAGGTATGATCAATTATGTGAGAATCATGTAATACGTAGCAGCGTGCAACTAATGCAGAATAAAATCACAAGCATTAATTGGTTATTTGCGCCTAATAGATAGGTAAATTAACGCCGGAAACTATAAAATTGAATGTTTGCCACTACATTTTTACATATTTATTTCACTGATTTGAACGTATTATGTATGGCTTTTTTGTATTTCCGATAGCGTGATTGAAATTCATTTGATCGACGAGACGATTTAATTAGATTATTGAAATATTTCATTCCGCAGAATAATATACAATTTACTAAATAATTGTACAGGTTCGTTCAAATGAAACATAGGAAACTAACGCTAACTTCTTGTACAATATTTTTAATAATAAAAATTCTATTATTTGCTATGTCTTCCAGGCTTCACATCTTCGTAGAGGGGAAGCATTTATTCTTGTAAATACTCCTGAGGGTCATACATATAGCTTCATCAGAAAATAAAATAATGACAGTAAGGTTTGGATTTTATATGTGTCCTTAATATGAGCCATTATCTAAAAACATGTCTGCTAAAGCTTATGAAAAAACTGTCATCGCTCCCTTTAGTTCTCCAGACTAGGGAATCGTTCATAATTAGTATATAAGCTGAAGTGGCATAAAGACTTAGGTATTTTATACTTGTAAGGCTCTCGCCAACAAATACAATAAAAGAATAAATGGTTCCTAACCCATCCCACTGCGCTCTGTTCAAATTTACTGTGCAGGTTTCAGCTTTTGGATATTTCCATAATCCATTCTTTACAGCTCTATTCTTACTAGATGTGTGCAACGGCATAGTATGTGGACAGGAGCCTCTTCTTCCGCCTGATAATACGTGCACACTGTTTCATCTGCCAGGTTTAGGTTATTCAGTTGTTCATGTGTTTCTTGTGAATACAATGTCCTGTTATCAAGCATATCACCGTTTTAGGATACCTTCTGTCTCCGCCTAGTAGGTCTACTATCAGAAATTGCTTAACCTGTCTCTTAATCTGCGATAATTTTCCACCAGTTTTAAGATTTTTATCTCTCCATTGCTATAATTGGCTTAACTACCGTGCATTCTGTACTTAGAAGAGACCTTGAGCTTTTATCGGCCGTTGATGAGCCTGTTCGGGCTAGTTCGCCTGTTTTGACGTTCCCTAAGTGGTCCTCATGATCTGGTACCCATAAAAATAAAAAGAAATGTGACAAAAATTTGTCAGGGTTCTAACTAGTGACGTCAATGTTTATTGCAGAAGGTTACAAGGCAACAACGACAATCACTAATAGACGAATTGCAAAGTGTCCTTTGATGTCTTGAAAGCTGAGCAGTAAAGATGTATTTTTCACTATTATTCTACCAGTAACATTAATTTTTGTTTCTATTTTTTAAAATTGTTTATTTTCCCAAAGATCGGTTACATGTATATTTATTTGCACTGTAACATCAAGAATTAAGAAAATAAGATATCTTTCATACCCAATTACAGATAGTGATGTGCCTTCGAAAACATATAAAAAGGTAACAGAAACATAAGTGATCATAAAAAAACGTAACAGGGCATAAATTCTGCTAAGTGAACTCCTACAAAATGGAAAATATGTAAGGCATCTCTCACTTAGTCGTGGAAAATTATAATTTTTACTTCAAGCTGCCACAAGGTTTCCCCGTAAAACTTGTGCGATGAATATAATTTTGTCGATAAGGATTCACATTAAAATGGGCACATATACCACAGAAATTTAAAGACGTCTTTCTGTTAAAATGTACGTTTCGTCTCAAGTTACCCTGATTGTCTCAAACAAACGCCGTTAACGTTACGTATTCATACGATGTTCATGTTTGTACTTCCTGCTGGTCCTATTAAAACTTGGGTTCAGAGGTATTTGCATTGCATTAAAACAGTATTCTGCTTAAATAATTGAGCACCTTCAGTAGTATTATACGAGGGGAGCGTCTTAAGTTCTTACAAACGATCATTAGATAGCACTGTTAAGATTTGACACTAGTACCATTTTCGTAAAATTTGGTATTGTTGAAGCGGTGGCAAGACAGAAATCGGCCAAATAGTTTGTTTAAAGCGAGCGTTTAAAAAAGCGATTTTGGGAAACAGAAATTTCACGCAGATTTCCGTTGGATAACTTTTTTAACGAACGATTTTAGTAAAGGTCTAGCACAACAACAAAGCCTCGAATCACCTCGATCAATCTGTGATAATAAAGCACCGTCAGAAAAGATTGTTTATAACTGCTTTGCAGAACTTCTTTGTAATGGTACAGTCAGCAATAAATTTCGTGAAGATCCACCAAAATTTATCGTTTTTTTGTCGTTCCAAAAACATCGATATTGTGCGCAACACAATGAAAGAGAATGGTCCTATCTCACGGTAGGTCCTATGCTGATAGGACCTACCGTGAGATAGGACCATCCTTAGGTATATCGACAGAGAAACCTCAAAATCCGTGTACAATATCGCAAGAGATGACAAAACTTGTATATATTCGTACGGTTGCTGCCGGATGAACCGAATCTAGCAAAAGTTTACGTTCGCGAAGCACTTCCAAGAAACTGATTGCTTGTTTATTTCTGTCATTGTAATGGACATGTTGCAAGTGTTCCTTTGGAGAACCAGCAAGAATGATACGGAGCAATTTGTTTGCCACAAATATACTAGAAGAATTATTTAACACTCGTGTATTATACATACTACCAGGAAATTATAAAAATGAGCTATTTCAATTTCAACGATAACGCTAGTATGTGTCAGTACTGTGTATTATAATAAGCAACCTACTCTTTAGTTGGAGGTGTTATAGTTATATAAAACCCCAGCAATAGCATCCAGTACTCCAGGAAAACCTTGCATAGCAATTTTCTTATTTCTTTTTTTAACTAGTTTACCATTCCTTGCGGTTACGAACTCTTCGGCGTCGCTGCTATTTAACAATTCTAATGCAGCGAGTATCAACATTTATTTCTTGATTTTGTAATCTTTATTGTCATTTATATGCCGAAAACCTATATGTTAAGAGCGATGGCTGAATCGTACGAACATAAAGTGTGAAAATGTGTAATAAAGGCTATGTACGTTAAAAATTTACCGGATGTTGCTGCACGTGGAACAGATCCAAGAGGATCGGAGACACTGGTTACAATTAACAAAAGCGGTAGCAATATTTTCGAACGCTGTCAATTCATGGCAGTATAAACGGCTTTAATTATCGAAAATGCCTAACTTGTTATCCTTGTAAATTGCAGATGTCACGCTGATGAAGCATTAATTAAATTGCGAAAAATTAGTTACTAAAAATTGAGTTTTTTATGTTTCTTCGTGTCTCGTCTGGCTCTTATACCCAATAATACTTACTCATTCAATTGATCCTTACTTACTTACTTACCTGATTACTTAAAGACAAATTGCAATTCAAAAATGAAGTTATAAAAAAAGTTAAATACTACTTATAATGGCTGTACTTGCTATATAATACGAAGTTCAATGTAGTGTGTCTTATATAATATAACATGTAGATGCATTGCATTAAAGCTAGAACACCTAAATCTATTTTCCTAGCAACTGGTAGACACAAAGCAATTTAATCTAACGGCATTCTACCTTTTTACAATTAACATAATACCGTTACTCTAGAAAATTGATTAAAACGCGAATTAAGTATCCAACGTTATTCTCGTATAAGAACATACACCTCGTAACAACTGATTTAAATAGTACTACTTCAGCAATTTCTACGTTTTACACTAGCGAATCAGCTTAGTAATTTAATGGTGAGAATCGCATACACTTTTTCGTAATTTCTGCAATCCGTGCGTACTCGTTAAGCTTCACTGTACACATAATAGTATTTCATTTTATCGAAATAACGAGCATAAAATCTTTTTATATTTTACGGTCTGCGTGATTCCATAAAACTAACAGGTTGTATAGCCATTTAGTGAATTTAACTACTTAGCATGAATTTATGTCTTCAATTAGTTGATTAGCTATAAGATATCGGTTAGAGCTCGCATTAAAGATTATTTTAAAACATAAAATTTAAGGAATCACCTTCTTGGTGCATTCATCTTGATACAAGAAAACATTACAAGAAGAAGGTAAAGCAGACGAGTTATCACGTATACCGTGAAATATATTCGCAATGTTCTTTCGCAAAAATTAGGGGAAACGATCTTGTTAAGCAATAAATCACGTCAAATAAAGTGCTGAGTCGTACCAAAAGGCAAAAAAGTTTCACGTTTTCGAGGACCACCCCAAGGTAATTATTTATGCACACTCAAGATCCTGCGCGAAAAAATTAAATTCAAATAGAAGTTCTACGCTACCTACGTAATTTGTTTACCTCAACTTAATGCGACCCCATTTACTTCGTCCAAATATCACCGAAATTAAAGCCAACTAAAAAGTAACTTTCATAAACTTTATGTTACCCATCCTACTAACGGCGCTTAAACCTTCGCTAACGCAATAATTAATTTAAATGTTTGCTAAAAGGAGTAACAAGATATTTTATATTGGCCTTTTTGGTATTACGCTTTCGGAAGTTCTTGAAATAATTAGATTATTAATTACGTTTATTATATGATCAACTAGAAGTTAAATATGAAATTTTTAAATAATTTAAAGACAACTAAATAAAAATTTTATTGATCTCTAAATAAACTAATCCCGCGCATAAATCCTTCACAAAATTATTCAAAATACATTAATTTGATAATGTCAACTATCATTTGACTTGCATGGAGGTTAGTATATCTTTTTATTTTGTATATATTCTCCCCAGTTTCTCTTACTATCTACATAATTCTGCCAGTACTGGAAATTCCACTTTTCTGCCTATAACATCTATCTTCCAGTATGCAGGTATCTCCTTCATTTCACACATAAATCATGTGTGCGTTTGCCATTTTTTAAGATTTTTTGCTTCATCGACCTTTTCTCTTGTAATATTTTCCAATTCAATTTCCTCTATGTTATTCATTATTTCAATTTCTGCCTATTGAACTATATTATCTATGTTTAGTTGCGTCCAAAATATTCATTCCGTCTTTGCGTAAACTATTTTTCTTTTGTCATTAACACACCTTCTGCACTTTTAACAGATATTTTGTTATATTCTTTTTTACTTCTCACACTGCTCTTACGAAATAAGTTCTCCTATTACAAAGCCACATCCCACGTTGTTACTCGCTTATTCATGTAAACAAAGCAATAAAATGTCGTGTATGCAAATGAAGTTCAGCGAATCCTAAATTTTCACAAATCGTAGATGTGCGTTACAATTTAAATCGAGGTTAGTAAGAAAACGCGACATGACCCAGTCTTTACTGTAACAACGTCCACATCTACGCACGTAAGTGTCGTTTCATGTCTTACTGACATCCAAAGCAACTTAAAAGACAAGTTTCTGTTTCTACTCCGAAAAAGAACGAAAGAACCCCGCCATCCGTTTATTAAAATTTCAAATCATCCAATTAGTATGCCGGCGTCGAGCAAATAACGACACCGGCGTATCACTCGAGTATATCTAATTAACAGCAAAAATAATCGTAGAAAGCTCAAGTAAGAACTTAGACGATAAATGTAAAGAACGGAAAAGAAGAGTCCGTGAAGAACACAGAAAGCAAACAAATGGGCAGCTACGATACTGCTTGCAACAAGAACACAAATATCAAATACGTTACGCCTGAAGCATGTAAAAGAATGGAACGCGAGTTTTGCAGCGCCAGGCAGCTGCTCGCGATGTATTTATGTATTAATGAGTGCAAATATTGTGCGAAACCTTGAAATAACCTCTTACTTGAATGTCTGGAGAAAACATTAAACACAGAGTTTGTGCAGAAAATAGGTTCTTTAAATATAAAGTTCGACAAGAGTCTTTAAGGGTTATGTTTGGTTATTAAGCAGACTGTAGAAAATAAATATAATTGTTCTTTCATCTGTAAAAGGTTATTCAATATTGAATTTATAAAATTGTTCTTTTGTAGCACTTATGGCTTAGGCTCGTTTGTAAGGATACGTAATAATCGGAACAATTTTCTACAAAGAAATTTACATGAGAAAATGCACTTTTCAGCTGCACTGTCTGCAACGCGAAAAGATTTCATTTTCAGATGTTACTTCGAAGTATGCGCACAATTGTTACTATTAAAGTTGTATGTTTGATTCAGATCGAATATGGCGCCATTCCTTTATTAACTTATTAAACAAAATTATGAACATTTGTTTATTATTTACTTATTTTTCCGTCCGATAAGTCAGGAGGATACCGGCAATGGGACATCCATTCAATGTTTTTTCCTTCAAACAATCATTTGTGGGACATGCTTTGTGAGAGCTGGCATTGTCATAGTGAAGGATCATTTTCTTAGTAGTGCTCCGTAAACGAATCCGGTCCTTCTGAGAACACCTAAAGAGTTGATTGTTGCTCAATTTCGGGCTCCAAGTTTGATCACCTGTTACAATGTTGTATATTTTGAGATCCCTCTCTTGAATTCTTTTAGTTTCCTCTAACCAATTGTTACGGACCTTTTTTGTGCTTGCAAAATCTCAAGAACAAATCTTTTTCATACCTAAATATTCACGCAAAATGGAATATGCTGCAGTCTTCCACATGCCTAAGGATGCGTCTATGTCATGGTAAGTAACATGCCGATCCTCTTCAATCCTGTTGCGCACAGTATGGATGTTTTTTGGAACGAACGATTTTGGTCAACTGTCACGAAATTCATCATTAATAGAAGCATGACCACAACGAAATTCTACAAACCAGTAGTATAAATAGTTTTTTGCTGATGGTACTTCATTACCAAAAGTAGAACGAATAAATTCGAGGGATTAAGGTTGTGTTAGGCCTTTACTAAAACCGTAAAAAATCATCTAACGAAACCTTCACGTGAAATTTCCATTTTTTCTCAAAATGGAATTCACAGTAAACAAACTACTAGACCAATTTCTGTGCAGTCTCTGTTTCAATACAAGCAAATCTTAAGTTTTACGAAAATGATAATGTTAAATGTCGATAGCGCCATTCAGTGGTCGTTTGTAAAAAGTTAGGACGCTGCCTACGTATCACTGTATCTATTCTATTCTATCTATTATTATATTCTCTCTATCTATAGTCAAGAAAATTGTAAGTCAAATTAAAATCATATTCTGCCTCGGTAATTCCAATGTCGTATTTAAATATATAAAAGCACCGACAACTTAATTGATACGATATAATGAAAACTTTATCTAACGAAACAATCAAAACCTGAAAACAAATGTAAAACGTTTTCAGCTCCGATTCACGCCCAGAATTTACAACAAAAATTGGAGAAGTTGTAGATTATTCTAAATTGCAGCCCACTTACACTCGGTAACTTGTATTGTTTTGTCCTTAAAAAATTGTACAATGTATGTGTAATTCTTGCATAACTACGCAGCAGTAATTTCAAAAGAAACAAACCAGCAAGGAAAATTAATGTTCAGAATTTTATGTCGATCCGTCGGGAATTATCCAGCACTTAATTAATTAATAAACCTCTTGAATGAAGTTAGGAAAATACGAGAATTGACGCCTAACCAGAAAGATAGAAGCCGCATCGAAACACGTATCTATCAAAAAAAAAATTAGTAACAGACAAACAATATGTTTCCTTCAATACAGATGCTTAAAAAATATTAGCTATTCTACTCACGAACAGTACTAACCAAAAGAAGCCGAAACTCTTAATGAACGTATATTTATTATCAAAGGTAGAACTGATTTTGTGTTTTAATCAGCTTACAAAATATCAAGGTTTCCAGTGAAAGTGGACTATTTGTTTCACTAATCAGTGTAATTTGAGTGTTTTTAACTAATGCAGACTCTTGTAGGAGTTGATGATCATCCTAAAGTAGCTTTCTATAGATTGATGCTAACAAAGTTACAAGCGTATCGTTATTTCGGACAAGAAATAATTTTGCACCCATGAAAGCCCAGACACTGTTATACAAGTAAAACAATAGCATTTGTGCTCTTTGAACGTTTGACTAGACATTTTAGATTTAGTCCTTGGTTTTATTTAAGGTTTCTTTTGGAGTCTTTTGTGGTATCTACTTATTTTTTTTACAACCTGAAAAATGATTGAGAGATAGATTAAACAACTTTTGTGTGTGCGAGTTACCTTTTTTATTTTAGATAAAGCTTTAAATTTTACTCCATCCAACTAATTATAATTATAAACATTGAATTTATGTTTATTTTTGCCAGTTTATATAATTTCCACTTTTCCACAATCCTGATCCTGATCTAGAAGCCTTTGCGATCCCGGGTCCGATTTATCCAAAACCTTCCAGCAGTGACCCAAAACCTTAGGTGGCTGGTTAGAAAGTACAAATGGTATTACTAAATATTACCTTGAACTGATTATAAAGAAGTTGTCTTTGTCGAAAGCTTTGTTTATTTTCTCGATTATTTTTCTAATCACCATCCATGCATTAATAAATCAATTAAGTCATGGCACCCTTGATGTAATAAAACCCATTTGCGCATTATCAAGGCCAGCTGGGTCACCTAATTTAAGCTCTGGTGACTTTTACACGTAACGATAATTAAAATCAGTCAGCCTGGTACATACCAAGCAACGCAGAGGAACTGCAGGACTGCACAGTAACTGACTCAATATAGACACTAGACTCAACAGAGAAACTCTCGCTACAAATTTTTTCATAATAGTGTAATATGTTACGTGAATGACATAAGCAGCGTTTAAATAGGGTAGTTAACACAATGCAAATTAGACCGCTCACAGGGCGGTGTACTGCAGAATTAACAGTTAGTTCAATGCGAAACTACCCACACGTCAATCTTTGATACCACCATCAATGCAACCGGCCAATGCAGGTGGCGGGAAATCTGCAACTGATATGTCACGATTATTATAGGTACTGCTAGTAAATAGAAACAGAGAGAAATTTAGTTAGTGTTTTAGCACAGTAAATCATATATATTATTTCGCAATAATTGCTAGGCTAATTTCACACTACTCTATGCGAATGCCCCTTTATCATTTTTACACTAATTTCGATATATGGGCGTATATTGAATAAAGTTTTTTGTACCTTTAACCAGCGCTGCATGTACACTGCCGTTCAGTGAAGTTCGGTCATACAATAAAAATCTATTATATCACACTGTATTATTAAAACATAAAATTAGAAAAATATTGAGCATACACTCTTTTCTAAGTGATTAAAGCCATAAATTATT
The DNA here is from genome assembly GCA_902654985.2 of Oryctes borbonicus. Lineage (NCBI taxonomy): Eukaryota > Metazoa > Arthropoda > Insecta > Coleoptera > Scarabaeidae > Oryctes > Oryctes borbonicus. The sequence continues at coordinate 9,655,977 of LR736857.1, forward strand.
ATGTAAAGTAGAAATATTGCGACAACCACAATAAAGTCCCTTTTATTATCATTCCAAGAATTTCTCGGAAATACCGATCTTTTGAAATGGGTCGTTTGGGGATTATTAATGAACAATACATTTAGGAAATATACCGCAGTATCACTCTTGTTTATTTATCACAGGCGTAAAGATATACCTTTGGTTCATTTTACTGTTAAACGTGTGTTGGTGTGCATCTGTCGTTTTTGCGCGAAAGTTTTAAGAAAATTTACTTCAAAATGGCACGTGGCAAGCCTACCAGTGTACAAAAACGTTCACGCATTATTACGCTGTTTGAAGAAGGGTATTCGGGGCGACAAATTGCTGAAAAAATAAATATGAGAAGTTCAACAGTAAATGACTTCATAAAACGATATCGGACAACTGAAACTATAGAAAATCGTGTTCGTCCTGGAGCATCTAGGAAAACAACAAAAGCTGAAGATTTGAGAATTGTATTATTAAGCAAACGCAATAGAAAATTGGCAGCGCCACAAATAGCAGCGGAAGTCAATCGCGGCCGTGAAGAACAAGTTTCGGCAAGTAGGAGGTAAAACGTCAACTTCGACAAGCGGACCTTCATGGAAGCATTGCCATTCGAAAACCCTTATTACGTCGGGGCAACAGAGCAAAATGGCTACAGTGGGCCCGTTCTCATCTAGATTGGTCGTTAGATGATTGGAAACACGTACTTTGGAGTGACGAGTCAAAGTTTGAGGTTTTTGGGCAAAATCGAAGAGTTTATGTCCAAAGATCTAAAACCGAAAAAATGATCCCGGACTGCATTGTGGCAACAGTGAAGCAAGGGCGTAGTTCTGTATTAGTGTGGGGATGTTTCTCCTTTGCTGGTACGGGAGATTTATGCAGAGTGCAAGGTGTAATGAGGAAGGAAAGTTATTTTGCAATACTCCAGAATCATGCAGTGCCATCAGGATTGCGTATAATAGGCTGTAACTTTACATTCATGCATGACAACGACCCAAAACACACTGCGTTAGTGTGGAAGAACTATCTAAAGGAGTAAGAAGAACAGCACACCCTGACAGTAATGACATGGCCTCCACAAAGCCCAGATTTGAACCCTATAGAGTTGTTGTGGGATGAACTGGACAGGAGCATCCGAAAAATATGCCCAACTTCACAAGAACATTTACAGAATATTCTGCAACATGAATGGATTAATATTCCACAATCCGTTTTAACAAAACTTATCGAAAGAATGCCTAGAATAGTTCGAGCGGTGATTAACAGCAAAAGAGGTTTTTTCGATGAAAAAAAAATATAATGTTCAGTATGTTATATTAGGCCACAATAACTTTTTATTTATTTATTTTTGTCTTTTTTACCTGTACATACAATAAAATTGCGTTTTGTTTTTAGTTTCGTTTGTTTCTGTAACCTTTTCATGTTTTTTACTAATCGACCGAACTTCTCTGAACGGCAGTGTATGTAACTCCGTCATCCTGCATATGTATGCAGGCAATTGGATGTGAATCTCAAAGTGTAGCGGTATTTCTCATGCAATTTCTTAAATAACCTCAAAAGCCTTTCAGATGTAGTGATCAAGGTCTTTGTAAATAATAAGCATAATTGTACATCGCACGTACGATAGCAGTTGACATATAACTAACATTAATCCGCACATTCACAAGCATGTGCTTGTTAGCATGCTAGCTTAACCTAGGCCTTTATAGGTAGCGAGGAACTTGTATACATACCTAGCAATTTCTACTGCAAACATTCTTGACTTGCTATTTTACCCATTGTATATACAATTTTCGAGCTACCTTTAAAAATGTTCATTTATAACTAGCAAATATAACAACTTATTTACAACGTGAAAGAAAGTACTGAAAAAAAAATATGACAATAGGACATGCTAAATGTTTCATAATTGATTATTGTATTAGATGTTTTCACGAGACAAGCAACCGCAATAAACAGCATCACTGCATTAGAGAATGAGGTCATTCAGTAGAAGGGAATGATGCTGCATAAAGTTTATCTTGCCTCATAGATTTGCGGTCGAGAGCACATTTGTTCGGTAACTGTACTCGCGATGCATTTTACGAACTCCTTAATAAATTGCAGTCTATGCAACGTGTACTATTATGCACGCACAAAACCTATCAATTTTGAATTGCTAGTAATAAAGCTCGTTGTACATCTACGTAATTAGGCAATTAGCAAAAGAGATGTGTGGTGCTTTTTGCATGGCACGATGTAAGATTGAATCAATCCAGGATAAATGAGCAAGAGTTTTTTTTTTCCAAAGCCAAGATTAACGGGCTTACATCGATATCATGCAAAAGAGTAATAGTAAATACCTCGAGTTTCTAATAATTAAATTATGATGTATATTTAGCGCCTTTATCCTTAAAAAAAAATAAACTAAAGTTCTAATTGCATAGTGATAATTTACCTATATACACAAACACTGTGTTTTTTTATAATAGAAAGATGCCATCTTTATCCTATATCCTTGAACTGCAAACTATCTCTACAAAACAAGAAGTTGTTTCAGAATGTCAGGCGTCGAAATTAATGGTTTTTTGATATAAAAAGAACTTGTGTAGAAAAGTTAGTTAATCAGAGCCCCGCTTGTTCGCTCTTGAAGAATATTACTAGCATCACAGGGAATTATTACAGCTATTTTTGGACTTGCCTTCAATCAATCTTATAAGAGAGTTTTTGAAAGAGATAATCTACTTATATGACTCGGCTCTATGAACTACCAATTTGTCATTAGTTCATTTATTATAAAAAAGTCGATCGAATTTACATCCTAGAATCTGTAGGATTATGAAAATGGTAAACTTCAGCAACTTAAAATAACTGAAGAAAGAAAAACGATGAACTGATAATAACAGTTTATTTGAGAAACAGTTCCCACTTCGAAAACAGTGGCCTGCAAAATTGGCTAGTTCTTCGGTTCATCACATTTCGGAAGACACGTTTGTGCGTTATAAAACACGTAATGCATTATGGGAGTTTCACCAAAAGATATGCCGCCAATTCTGCATGTGCTGTTTCCAGGACCATCAGGTTTACGAGTTTTAAAATAAGTTTTATTATAGGCATCTTTGATCAATAACCCAAATGTTATGCTTGCAGTAAACTTGAAAATGTAAATCTACAAAATTGCACCTCAGCAACTATGTTCAGTTGCTTTTGAAAAAATCTGGAATTCATAGCAAAGAAAAGAGACTTCGAGTTGCATTATTTACTAGTTTGGATTACAATCACCACGGTGTTTATCAATTCCACACTACAACCAAGTCGACATTTAATCAATATGTATTTGATAACATTTACAAGAAATGTTCTAAATTATGTTGGTTTTGAAAGCACTTGGGATAGGATCTCTTAATGTAACAAATAAATTATTTAATGAATTTATATTATATCTAGCCATGTTTACGTTGGCCTTCCTTATAATAAGTACATCTGTGAGTCCCGACAAATTGGGGAATTTAAAATATGAAATCTCTATGGCAAAAGCAAGATGGTCTTTTCCACTCATGCGCATGCAATTAGGTGGACTTTCTGACAACTTCATATAAAGAAAGGGTACTGATTTGTTTACTACCTTTTCCATAGTAAACTGTATGTAAGGTTTAATTTGATTAAATGCATTTAATAAATTCAGATACATTTTCTGAATCATTCTGAACGTAAAGGATCATCAACAGAGCTTTTGGTGAAACCCGACCGGAATGGTACGGTTGATTTGACTATGTTTAGAAGGTGACCCTTGGCAATCTGACAGGAAGAGCTAAGGGATGGCCCCATCAGTGTGCCAAAAATTTCGACATTATATCGGATACCAAATAACTATTATCAAAAATTACAAGCATGTAAAAATAACTATTTTCATGCATTAACATTGTAAAATGTGTAGATAGCTAAATATATAATTAATATATCGCATTATTTCAAAAGATTGCGCATCCAGTTATTTCTTGAATAATATTTTAAAGTTTATTTAGGCAGATAAAACACCTTTCTACAATTTTACATTTTTCAAAATTACCTGCTTAAAATTCGTGTAAACAAATGAAGACGAGGAAACAACACAAACTACATACACATTATTCCTTTCTGTAGCGCAGGTACTGATGAAAACGCTTATTTTGTAGGGAATATATTTTGTAATTAATAGCAATACGATAAATTGTTTTAGAATGTTCACATCTGGCCCAACAACTTTTCAACTGAGTATAATTAGATGGTTCTAATTGTTTAACCATAATAATTATGCCCGATACAACACGACGGTTATTATTAATCCACCGATAAAATTTCATAAGCTTAGCATAATCTTCCGGTAGTAGGTGCTGCATACGCTGAATATGGTATGGAAGCTCCGCCTTACTCGTGGAATGTATTTATTACTTTTTTGTAGAATGCCCAATCAAGTACCAATTCTTCGTGTACTGGTCGTTGCATCTCCTACTAAATCCAGAATATTTTCTACATCTTCTAATGATCTTATTTGAGCAGTGGGAAGCATTCTGGTCTCGCACAATTTATTGGAAACTCTGCTAGATACGTTTTCAGAAGGATCAATGGGAAACCCGTTAACGATATTCTTCAACAGCAACTGTAGCATTCCCGTTACAAAAACCATAAACAGACACCAAAGCTGCATACTCTAAATTTGAATAAACGCATGGCATTTTCTAACGAAACTCGAAAAATAAACTTTAAATCGCTGTCAGAATATACGATTTTGAGCCTCGAAATAATTGATTCATATAGTCGGTACGTTATACTACTCGAAAACAAGCGAAAATTTGGACCGTTTACAAGAATGCTAGTTAAAATTTTTTAATGACGCTATAACTTCAAAACAAATGAAAATTGGATAATAACATGAGCTTTTTACATTATTTTCACGTAAACAATGCATTTCTGGAGTTTAGTCCATTCCTTCCAACTCACACTGTATGTAATATGGGAGGGATTGCCATTGAGAGGGTCACTCCACCAAAATAATTTGATTCAAAATCAGCAACTATTGCGTTACAGATACCTAAATTTTGAGCCAAATAAATAAAATATTCGCAAGCACTATGTTGAGGAGATTACCAAATAATTCATTTTGATCTTCAATAAGTTGTTATTAAGAGACATCTGCAGAGTTGAATTAATAAAATGCGAAATTTTCGTATTCACACTGTACACAAGAGTAAAAAGCTAATGTGTTTTCTTCTCTATCGCATAAACATGAGTAAAGTAGCTTAAAACAATGTCTGCAACAGAACAAATCCAAAACAAAAGATCCAAACTGAGACCTGACAAATGCAAACGAAAAAATGATATAACCTAAATAATGTAATTTGTTTCACTTCTTTACTAAACTTTGTTTTAATTTGGAAATATAACATTGGAAGCTGTAAATTACAAAAATACAACAAATAGAAAACATATGATCTAAGAAATACTCTGTTGTAAGTTCAATTTTATTTGTTATTATGTAAGACAATCCGAAAAACTTCGTTCATTCCTTGATATTTGTTTTTGTTTTGAAATTGCAGGCTACGAATTCACCAAACTTTTTCGAAACATTCTTCTAAAAAGTTTTAACAAAAAATTCATATGGAAGTTTTACATACCGAAGATGATCGCTAACCACAATAGCAGATTATGAAATAAGAAGAATCACCCGCGGAAGTCACAGGAAGTTCACCAAGCGAGTTTACGAAATCCACGGAAGTCGTTTCAGCCGGTATAACCTATACGGCGTGCTGGCGACGTGAGAAAATACGATCGCGCGTGTCAGAAATAGCGGTAATATGGGAGCGGTAGCGGTAGCAGTTCGAAGTGACAAGAACGAAGTCCGCGACAGACTGACTGATCGCAGGAATGAGTTGGTTTTCCGGAGCGAACGCGCGAACTTTCTAATCCGTACCCACCCAAAAGTCCGCGCGCATTGCAGTATCGCTTAGTTCGGTGCGCTAGTACGGTGCTTGTGTATTCTTATAACGCGATAGGAGTGCTTGGAAAATAGCTTTTTTCTCGCTCTTTTCGCGCAAATAAATTTATATTAGATTTTCCTCTCTTAGCAATGCAGTTTCATTTTCTTTTTCATTTTTCGACGATGTAATTTCGTAAAAATTAAAAACTGCGCGTATTTTTTTACCAAATACTTACGAGAATTTAAGCTTCGCTATAAATGGAATGTTTTCATATTCACCGACACGATAGCCACACGACACCGACAATAAACCCTTTTAGTCAGAAATGAGCTCAAGCAGATCATTTGTTATAGCATTAAAGGTGACTGCGTTTAAATATGGTGCTACTAGATTAATATAGAATTAGTATCCTTGGGATAAAACAAGCAACAAAAAATTCAATTAATAACAACAAATTGTACCCCGCTGAAATTGAACACGTGTCGGCAAATGTGAATGGTGTCGTATGATATTGGTGAATGTGAAAACGCCCATACAAAAATCAAAATACATACCTAAATACAAAGTTTAATGTTATTCCTGACAATCGAAGGTTTCAATTGTAAAATGTTAATATATTTACATGTGTAAATACGTAGCTTGTGCTGATTGCATAATAAACCAGAACTGATGACAAAATTTAACGGTGTCAATACAGAATTGTTTACAGAACGTTGCGGCATTGTTTACTGTAACAAATGTCAAAAGGTGATGCATTTCACCAAGAGTTGAGTATTGTTAATGCATAAACTTTACGACATAACTTCATTTCTGAAAGGTTTCCAGGCGACGTCTCGCTCTCTGTCGCAAAGAGCTTCTTCTGGGCTGCATCATATCAAACGCTGCTTTCAATCAACTGAATGACGTGCTACTTAACACTAGAGTCAAGGGCAGAACTCTTGAATGAAATGCAATAAAAGAATCTTGTTGTGGAAGATCAGATTAGATTGTAGATTGTAAAAGAGGTCTTGACTGCTTCTTTTTCAGATTTATTGTGGTTTCTCTTGTTTGCTTTGGTTTAACAGATTTAACAGCCTTGTGAGGACGTATGTTCTGTCCTCTGCCAGGCTCATATTACCCCTGTTTTTTTGAACATACAATGTTCTGTTAGTAAGCCTAATATTGCTTTGATGGACCTTTTGCTTCTATGAAATTGGGTACCTAAAAATTGAGTATGTACCCAATTAGCCTGTCTCAGGAATATTATTTCGCCAGTCTTGAGATTTCTTTTCCTTCCATTATTTAGTAGCTGCTTTCACTACAGCATTTGCCATACCAGAGATTTTTATCGGCAGTTGACGAGCCTACTCGAGTTAGTTCATCTGCTTTGATATTCATAATCTGGTACCCAAGCCAATGTCATCTTATACATTTCGCGCTCATGCAGCTCCACCTTAATAATACAAGGTAAAAAGCTCCTAAATAAGCTTGATAGTGAGTTAATCAATGTTATGAATGAGTTAAATGATCCAGCTTTAGAATTGGTTTAGGTGCATGTGGACTATTATTATTGCAAGGATTGGTCTTAGCTTATACGGTAGATTTGACCTTCATCATTTATCGTGAATGTTATTTGCATTCACCCAACTGTCTATTTTTTTCTTCTGGTATAAGGCCTTTGGTTTCCTGATTTTCTTTCTATCTCTTGGTCACATTTTAAATTCTTTATAGAACACACTTTTGGTTCAGCGAAAGGCATGCGCGCTGCTATCCATATCCTTACATGGTTAATTAAATGATGTAATTTTCTCACCCGTTTTTTTACATTAGTTTAAATTCAATTCTTGACGGTAGTGGCTTTCGTTGGAATTCTTTAGAGGAGGTTCAACGTCGACGTGTGTAATAAAATCATAATTGTACATCGACAGATTGTTTAATTATCAAATTCGAAATACTTTTTTTGTTTATGTTAAGGCTAGGAAAATTATTACGTCATTTAATTAAAATCCAACCTGATTGAAAAATTGTTATTAACGCTAATGAAGCGTCACCTTACACATTGATCTGTACCAAATACGGAATGGAAACATACCATCCTGCCAATAACTTAACAAATAGGACAAAAAAAAGGAGTACTCTGAGAAACAAGAAGATAGTATTAGTTAGTTGTAATGATTTTAAGAAAATGAAGCATAAACAAAAGGAATATTCCATTTTTACAGATGTCGACTTTGGACCTTCAAAGAGTTTCAAAAAGCTCTTAATCAAGAATTGAATGTAATTTGCATGCTTAGTTACAGAATGTTTCAAAATTGAATTCAAGAAGGACCAAGGAAGTTATGTAACTGGTGATTATGGAAATCTACCTACCAGGAGAAAAAGTTTGTAACATGATATAATAGAATAGCTATAAAAACAAAAATATATACAGTTACAGACTATTCTTGTTCCTTCTCAAATAACAATAAGTGTATATGTCGTAACGTCTTTTTTATATATTATATTTGCTGCAGATTCTGGCTATTTTGTGAAAAGCAAAACGGTATTTTATGCTTTTATTTTTATTTTAAAAGTTTACATAAAATTATAACACCCATTTTTGAATTCCCAAAAAATATTTAACAGAATAAATAGTAAACTACTTTATTGGAGCGCCGAATTTATTCTAATCGAATCATAGTCGCAAGCATGTACTTAGTGCAAAGAAAATTTGAACCTCCGCCATAACTAGTAATTAAAAAAAAATTATAAACGTTAACCCAAAGTTCAACGAGAACGTCGCTGGAGCGACATGAGTAGACACCTAAGAAAACCAGCAAACATTAGGAATATCAATTCATCTAGGAGATAAAGTGCGAAATGTGGATTAAAACGGAACCGGATTATATTAACGACCAATAAAGTCGTCGCGAAATTTAATCCCTAGTCTAACACCGATCATCCCGAAGCACTCTCAAGTAATCTGCGCCCGACTTGAGTTAATCAGTTTGACGTATTGATGGGAGCGATATGCAGTTTGACAAGCAGCCAATTACGCTTACAACATATTTCTATTTAAGGAAAGTATGTAATTAAATGTTAAATATAATTGCTACGTTCCCACGATAAATTTACTTCGTATTTTTCAAGGTTTAAGGTTAATAACTTTGTATGTAACATGGAACTCTGAAAATAAGTTGATTTAAATTTGGTATTTATTTATATATGTATATCAAATTTATATACATATAAGCGAAATACGAAAAGAGAGATCCTCCTTCCATACATATTAACGTTGTTTTTCTTACTGTTCATAGGGCATCCTAGTCATTACTTAGACCTTGTAAGATGTTTAAGATAATTGGAAAAGACCTTACACATGCTTATCTTATGTGCTTCCTAGCAATTACGTTCTTCTTTATCGTATGCGCATCGATGAATAATGTTTAAATATGTACAATGTATATATGAGATACAACCAGGTAAAAAAAAATTAGTAACACAAAGGAAAAATGACGATAATGATATAAGCAAAATAAATGTTTACAAAATAATCAATGGAGAGGTGTATAGCATTACGTAGAGATAATCTAGGATTTATTCTTATTATATTGTTGTACTATATGTCTTTGTAGGCATGTTTCTCTTTCGCCTACGACCATGACTTAATAATTGAATAATGTGCTAGATTATTCGCTAACGTCCTTGATTAACGTGGCATATGTATAAGATGTATTGTTTAAAGAAAAAAACATGTATTCCATTGCGCAGTACAAAGACTTTCTTTATATGACTTATGGAGTAGAGAAACAACAACTTCAACGGTAATTACTGAAAAACGGAACAGGTGGAATTGAACAAAATAACAGAGTTGAAATAAAATTTAAACATTCAACTAACCTTGTTGATGAAATATTGGTTAACAATCTAAAAATAAAAGAACTACCCAGCTTAATTGTCTTAGTTTATCTGGGAGTGCGAGAGAAATTTTCGAACAGCGACGGTAAACGCGCTCCTTTTAAACGAACATGTCGAACAAAACATGTAATACATTTCATTTTATTTTTGGGAAACTCTTCCCGTCAGACGCAGGCCCTCATACCACTGTAGCACTAGCTCAGTGTGATAGTCACATAGGTTTCCATTAGAGCCAGCTGATGGTAACGTACTGTTACAACACTTCGATTCCTTCGTATACTTTTATTGCATACTACAGTATGTACGGAAATACACGAGGCAATCAAAACGTTGTAATGCAGCTCCGTAGCCACGATGCATCAGCTGGTTTCCATATTTAATGAATACTATGTGATATAGTTAACTTACGAGCAGATATTTTATCAAAATTATCTATCTACCAAGAGAAAACGTGTATTTTAGTTTTGTTTCACTTAATTTCTTTTCCGCTGATTCTAAGTCAGATAGTTCCGTATCCTTGTCGTATTGAAAATAACAGAATCTCACATCCCTTTCTAGTGTTGTGGAGTATTTGACTGAGCATTGGTTATGACGCATTTAGTGATAAAACAGGAGGCTACTAGCATCCATAGCCCAAGCGTAGTGCCTTTAAATAGTTAACATTTCTTGTTTCTTGTAATATTCCAAAGCCCGGAATGGGGTTTGAATGTTACTACTTGGTTAATACCAATATTTAGTTTGTAGATGATGTAATATGGCTTAAAGTTTGTCCGAAATTAAAAGTTGAACGCGAAAACACTTTAATATAAACAGAGATTTAAAAACTTGAAACGTATTGCAAGCCATAACTATTTCAAAACTATATCTACATAAAGCTCAACAAATTCCATGCGAAAATTTCAATTTACATAAAACTGCACGATCAGACGCGGCCATGTGGAAGTAAACTTCCGTGCAAACTTTTAAGTCGTATCCAGGCAATACGTAAAGGATTGAATGTTTTAAAATCCACCACCCGCTGCACCTACAGACACAGGCTTTACTACATATCGATTCGAAGCTATATGATGCATGAAAAGATAAAATAAAATGTAAATGAAAGCCATGCGGCGGCGGCAGCGGTTGCTACGGATTTTGTTTACATTCATAGTTCATGGGAGTTTTCAGCAGTTTGCCTACGAAAGTCTCGAACTAACGTACGCAAACTTGCGCTTCCGGAGTCTGCCTGCTAGTAGCGCTAAGCACGACGATACGAAATAATCTTGCTATAATTAACATTCACTTAACGTTTCTAAACGAAATTTTGAATCTAACGGTCTTCTAGCGGCTATCCATATTATTGGAGCGAAATTCGTCATGTAAAGTTTAAATTGCCTTTTTCTAGTGCGATTGCACTTCATCTTCAGGTTGAATTTCGGTAGTTATTTACTTCTACTACTCAAGCAAAAGCTGTATGCCCTGTACTATCAATCATTTTAAGTAATACGAACGACTTCTGTTTGCTTTAAGTTTAGTTCGCCAAATATCTAAAGTAAATATGATGAAATTTTACTAAAACATCCGCAAATGTTTTCCCGAAGATAACTTTCTGGCGTTTAGAGTTGCTATATTCTAGTACGTCTGGCAAATATGATTAGATTTAATGGATGTTCAAACAAAAGCCTTTCAAATGTATGCGTAAAATGTTAAGATCATACTTTCAAATTTAAATTTTAGTTCTAGTTACATGTGCTTTTACCTTATTACTTAGCAAATTACTTTGAAGGATTTCTTTGATAACAATCACGTTCTATATGCATACTAATGCCTGCTTAGTATTTCTTTGGTCTTCGGGACCATACCTCACATCCCTGACCTACAGACCAGATATCCTCGATAGGAAAGGTGACCACTAGGACCACGATTTAGGCCTTACAATGTAACGTCTAGCTCGTAATTTCGAAATGTTATGGCATTAACTGTAAGGCAACAGCGATACAAGATAGAGCTAAATACCCTCGAAACCACGCTGATGACGCCGGCTAGGCAGAAACATGTCCATCAATACCATGAGGAAGCTATTTTAGCATTAGTTTCTTGGTTAATATAAAAGTTTCTTTTTTTTCCTTGTTATCAACATATCCAATATTAATGTTTCATTTAAGCACACCAACTGAATTATATTCCGCGTTCTCATCATAGCATCCCATCCCATCCCATCTTTGTTAGCACAAATACAGACCAGAATTCCAACAAATTAGACTTCAATTTTTTTATGTATACTTATGGGTGTTTTTACGATGGTGTACTGCGGGCTTTAAAAATATGCAGGACGAGTTATCGAAATACTATAAATTTTGGTTTATCTATAGATACTCATTAAAAATAATCTGTAAAATTTAATTTATGCATACAATTTAACATCTGCTCAAAGAGGCCATCATTTTTCTGCACACAAACTGAAACACGATTTCTTGTATTTTGTATTTCTTGTATTTTGTTGAACATTTACTAACAATTTGAATGAGTAAGTTGCGTGCAGTATGCTACAAGCTATCTTTAGTGACGGTTCGCAGACGACAATGTCAACCTTTCAAACAATTAACCCCCTTCAAACGTGGCCTGATCATTGGGCTACATAAAGGCAGTGTTAGCCTCCGGGAACCTGGGCGTAGACATAATCGTTATCATTCCACTGTATTACGGTGTTAGAACCTGTAGACTGCAACTCAGGGTAATGCACATAGAGCTGGTTCAGGCGCATATGGGAAAACACCTCGCGAGAGGCTTTTCTTTTGCGCTTAAGCGCTTAGTTGTGCAACACAGCGCAGCCGTGATGGAAGGCTATCGGTTGTAAAACATCCTCATGGACAGCTTACAAACGAAAAGGGCGTATTGGGTTCCGTAGCTACCTTTACCACCTGAGCATAGACATACTAGATGAACCTCGTTTACTTATTGACTTGTCTTTCACTTACTTATTTATAAGTAATGTAAGCAATTTTGATACTAATAAACATTATTTTATAATTTTTTTTGGTGGTGCATTTTTAATTTTGGCCAGTGTGTTAGCCACCAGTCATCGGCAAGGCGTCTAGGTGCGAGGAAAATTTTACCTTTTTGAGTCATGTTACTGAAATCGCAGCAGCTGCTTCAAAATCTTTCGTACTTGTAAAGAGCATTGAAACAATCAAAAGCCCCTTTTTTGCTTATTATTATTATTATTATTATTATTATTATTATTTCCAAGCTTGAGTATGCTACAGTTGCTTTCAAATTAATTTCCTCGAACGGATTCAGCGTAAATTTTTAAAAAACTTATCGTATAGGGGCGACGGTAACTATCCTGTTCGTGTTTCTTAGAGTAATCTATTGGAGAGACATAGCTTCAATACTCTGGTTTATAACAGAGACAATATTAGTGCTATATTTATACAGAATACCGTAAGTAACAAAATCGATTTACCCGACTTGCTGTCCGGAAATGGTATCCTGGTGCCGCGTTTGGAAGCAAGAAATATCCAACTACTTCGCATTCCTGCAGCTAAGACGGCGAACACCATTGGTCGACTCGGCGAAGAATTTCAATGTATTGGTTTTGGATTTGCCTTAACTTATGCGAAGTTTTTCAATCAGGCATTATTACATTATACATATATTTTTGTACGGTACAGATTTTCCGTTGGGCATTTAATAATAATTATTACTATTATTGTTATATTAATAATTGAGCTATGACTTTCATTATATAACATAAATGTTCGATTAGTGATAAATGGGGCTGTATTCGGAAGATATCTGAAGGTTTAACATACTTATTAAAAAGTTTTTAAGTTCTACAACTTGCACATGTTTAAAAATGTTCTAAACTCTGAAAGTTGTCGCTAGGATAAATACAATAAATATTTTATCTGGCGGCTGTAATAAAAAATATTAAACTGGTATTAGTTCCGCATTTCTCTACTAATTAATACCAAATTCTACGAAGATCAAGGCCAGTTGATTATATGTTTTTCTTTCTCTCTCGATAAAATACGCGAAATATTAGCAACAATGTTCTTGTCTAACCTATTAAGTAATAAATGAAGAAACACTGTGAACTTAATTAATGTTAGCGTTTGTTATTTACAAAATGCATATTATGGCAAAATAAACATGAAACTCACAACCTTTCACATCCTGAATAGCATCTTCACTGTCAATTTTATCCCTACTGACGAGCAAGAAATTCGGACTACATTCATATTTTTTTCTGAGAAATGTTAAAAGTTGTTTGTAACTGTTTAATAACAATGTAGCAGGCTAAGTAATATTTAAAACAATTCAGAATCAACTTAACTGTTTAGGTAAAGTGCTATTTGATGTTACTACGTGTATAATACATTGTGTTCAGTATTTCTTTCAATCGGTTAGAATGATTTTGTGTGCTTTAATTTTTGGAGGTAGAAAAACTCTGCTCGAAATTTTAAATTACTTGGGTACCCTTAGCACGTATATGAATGAAACCTCAAGCAGAATTAGTCAATCCAAAGTTCGTCGGGTGTACAAACGTTATCAGAAGGTTGATTTGTTTAAACGAGGACCCGAATCAGGCCCCAAATGGTCCACTTCTCAACGGAACTCCATTGCCTGGTAAAATTCCCGGCCACGCCAGTTAAGGGTTAAGGGGAACAATGGTGTGGTTACTCTTTCTTTTGGAGCCCGTACAGAATTAGCATTTATCGGTAAGGGCTCTGTTACAGCAGACCAATACGTAGAAGACATCGTAGAATAATGTAATGCATCGTTAGCGATGGAGTTATTTTAATGCTACTACCTTCAGGAGATGCAAACAGCAGCAATTGAGTAACCTTCTTTAGTCCCGATCCAAATCCAATCGAGCCCATTTGGGACGATCTTGAAGAATATCCAACGGCCGAGAACTTAAAATTGCACTAACAGAAGTATTGGTAAGCTATGCCTCAAGGATTTATCAGAAAAGTTATAAAATCTATGAACGGAAAAATGCAGGCAGTAATTAGGAGGAGAAAACACGTCTCATTAAAATATTCGAATAATGTGTTTTATTTGTTACTATTCAATTGTTTTGCTGTTTATTTTTAGTTACTGTAATTTAATCTTGTTACGTTTGTTAATAATCTTACATTTGTATGTTTTTACCAATGCTAATTGTATGAGCTTTGCAGTGTTTCATTTGCTAACAAATTAATTATTTACAAAGTGGTTTTATTGAGGCGTTCAATATTAATAAAATTGGATTATTAAGTTGGAACGGTTTTTTTTGCTTGCCAGTATTTGCATGCGTCTGAATCCCATTGAACGTAACGTCTTTATTTTACGTACTTCGAGCTACGCTAAATGGTGTGCAGAGCAAACAGTTTAAAGTGATTATTATGGCTATGTAATAGTGCCAATATAACTTCGACAGGCGTGCAATGCACTACCCGCTCTTGCCTAGATGGTCACTCTATGCGGTAATATTATAGAAAGTTATTTCACGTTAAATCGATTAGTTGACGATTGCTTCAGTACCATGGACACTTAATTGAAATTTAATAGCACTTTATTGTCAACAGTAAATTTATGGAAGTAAATTTATTTGCTGCAGATCCCCCAAGTACTTTTAGTGCTATATTAGTGTGACCAAAAATTATGTAATTTTAAATTTGATGTACAGTGGCGGCAATGTAATTAAGTGCACCACACTAGTAACGCATTTATCATATTTAATATTTGTAAAATGAAAAATTAGAGATAAGAAGAATAGTGAAATAACTTAAGTATTAATAGTTGAGTGTAGGCTTTCACGACCGTAATCCATAGTAGAAATGTCCTTCGGGTGATGTCGTGTAGTTAATGTTTTATTTGACGTTTCGCTGACCATACTGTCAGCTTCATCACCCGAAAGATATTTCTACAACTTAAGTATTAACATAGTATAGTAAACATAGGGATATGTTTTGCTATAGCTTGCTAAGTAACTCTTTTGTTTAGAAATATGTATTTGATTTTATATAACTAAGTTTCTGATGGCTACGCCGGTTAATAATTTTTGAAGAAAAACATTTATATAACAACTGTGCTTTTTTCTAAACAAAGTCTATATCCCAGGTCACTTGCAACTACCCTACTTACTACCTCACAAAACTTTTCCATAAACCGGTTTCGTTCATAGTACACCTCATCTTCAGGCACGCTGAAAACCAACAATTGTACAGTTGTTAGAGTAAGATTGTTAAATCAAATATTAATTTCATATATTATATTATTTTATAATTAATATTAATTATATACGCTTTAAAGAAAAATAATTTAGCCATAAGAGGTCCCGCCAGTAACTTGCTAAATGATCGCGTTATTTTTGCTGTCTTTGGCGAACCTGATATGAGTGCTTTCAACTATTTTTATCCTAGAATACTTTCCTAGTACGAGGCCCCTTGATTGTTCTTCCATTGATTGCTTTATAGTTGCGCCTCGTATCCTTATCTCAACATTATTTACGACACACACGCTCAAAGCAGAAATCTCTGCTTGAAATGTGTTGGTGCGGAATCCTGTAGACATTTTAGGTGGTTGTTAGGCCTACTAATGCCTATACATGTTCCAACACCTTCCATCCGTGTACCATGTCAGAGTGCGTTTCTTGCTTTGAGAATCACTGGATGCTGACTCAGTATGGCTTCCATTGGTCAACTTATAAGACTGATCAAGATTGTATTGCATAGGATTCGTATGCTTTGGAATGTGCCTCGGATGATTTATGTTGGAATCCTCAAAGATTCTGAGATGATCTCTAAGATCCCCAGGCTGTAGTCCCTTTATTCTACAAAGAGTAAGGGTATTCTTTTTTTTCATTAATCTTTACGGGGTTTCCTGCGCTGCTGTGGGACAGGTACGCAGCACACCTGTGATGTTGAGACATGCAAATCTCTGAATTTGAAGCTGCTGTTGCGTAGTCTTTCCTTTTTTCCGTTTACCTCAATATAAATTACTCACACAGGATCAACATGGATTATTTTACTTTTTGTTTCATTGGGTTTTCAGTTGGTATTTGATGATTACACGTAATATGCAATGCATGCGGCTTGAGCCACGTGTTATATTTTCCGAAAACGTACAAAAAAATTATTCGGCATTAAATATTACAAGTAAAATCAATATTGGAATAAAAAAAGTACGTTAAATTTGTCTACAACAAAAACATTTCTCTTAATGCAACAAAAGTAGCTAACGTATAGATAAATTTGTATCTGAAGCTTTCATCAAAACAGTTCCCAGTGAATATTTCTCGAAATAATGGCACTTCCCTACCCTGTATTGCTTTCTTTTTTAATTTAAAAGCATCTTTAAACGGTTCACATGCAGCAACACTGCATTTTAAAAACAATTAGGTTAAAAATTTGTAAGATAGAATTAGATGAAATGTGTAAAAGAAATAAGCTATTACCTGAAAAGTACATTCAAAGAGAATTACAATGATGTTAACTATTCCCAAAACCGAAATTTGCGCGCTTTTGCGAATATTAATATGCAAAATTACGTAATACTCCAGAAACTTTAGCTGAACAGGTTAAATTTTGCGGTTCCGTTCCTAGATTTCTATATAAGACAAATTAAGAATATACTTTGTTCGAAGTACTGTCCTAAATCCCCTGCTTTTACGGTAATACAATAGAATGTCCAATTTGTATGTCAAATGACAGCACTTGCACATACAACGTAAAACCGTTATTGGAAATGCATCTTTCCATGATATCATACATAAGGTACAAGAGTACAATAGAGAGGCATAAATTTCATAGTAAGCAGCTATGACAAAAGAGAGACGGTCAAAATGATGTATACATACGGCTACCGCCGAGGCGGCATCTGGTTTCCCACTCAACCGCTTACTAAATTAAGTTAACTTAAAATCTAAAAGACAGAATCGTATAACAAACCTTGAAATTAAAAGAGAAAAAACAAAACTTTGTGTTCATTCAATACATAAAGTAGCTAGCGTATCTTACTGACAATTCATCAGTTAATAAAAAGTAAATTAAAGTATTTCCTTTTGAAAACAGGAACAGATATATACACTGCCGTTCAGAGAAGTTCGGTCGGTTGGTAAAAAACATGAAAAGGTTACAGAAACAAACGAAACTAAAAACAAAATGCAATTTTATTGTATATACAGATAAAAAAGACAAAAATAAATAAATAAAAAGTTATTCTGGCCTAATATAACATACTGAACATTATTTTTTTTTTCATCGAAAAAACCTCCTTTGCTGTTAATCACCGCTCGAACTATTCTAAGCATTCTTTCGATAAGTTTTGTTAAAACGGATTGTGGAATATTAATCCATTCATCTTGCAGAATATTCCGCAAATGTTCTTGTGAAGTTGGGCATATTTTTCGGATCCTCCTGTCCAGTTCATCCCACAACAACTCTATCGGGTTCAAATCTGGGCTTTGTGGGGGCCATGTCATTACTTTCAGGGTGTGCTGTTCTTCTTGCTTCTTTAGATAGTTCTTACACACTAACGCAGTGTGTTTTGAGTCGTTGTCATGCATGAATGTAAAGTTACGGCCTATTATACGCAATCCCGATGGCACTGCATGATTCTGGAGTATTGCAAAATAATTTTCCTTCCTCATTACACCCTGCACTCTGCATAAATCTCCCGTCCCAGCAAAGGAGAAACATCCCCACACTAACACAGAACTACGCCCTTGCTTCACTATAGGCATAATGAAGTTCGGGATCACTTTTCGGTTTTAGATCTTCGACTTTTTTTTTTTGATCTTTGAAACTTTGACTCGTCACTCCAAAGCACGTGTTTCCAATCATCTAACGACCAATCTAGATATCTGTAGCCGTTTTGCTCTGTTGACCCGACGTAATAAGGGTTTTCGAATGGCAATTCGTCCATGAAGGTCTGCTTGTTGAAGTCGGCATTTTACCGTACTCGCCGAAACTTGTTCTTCACGGCCGCGTTTGACTTCGGCTGCTATTTGTGGCGCTGTTAATTTTCTATTGCGTTTGCTTAATAATATAATTCTCAAATCTTCAGCTTTTGTTGTTTTCCCAGATGCTTCGGGACGAACACGATTTTCTATAGTTCCAGTTGTCCGATATCGCTTTATGATGTCATTTATTGTTGAACTTCTCATATTTATTTTTTCAGCAATTTGTCGCCCCGAATATCTTTCTTCAAACAATGTAATAATGCGCGAACGTTTTTCTACACTGGTAGGCTTGCCACGTGCCATTTTGAAGTAAATTTTCTTAAAACTTTCGCGCAAAAACGACAGATGCACACCAACACATGTTTAACAATAAAATGAAGCAAATTTATATCTTTACGCCTGTGATAAATAAACAAGAATGATACTGCGGTATATTTCCTAAATGTATTGTTCGTTAATAATCCCCAAACGACCCGTTTCAAAAGATCGGTACTTCCGAGAAATTCTTGGAATGATAATAAAAGGGACTTTATTGTGGTTGTCGCAATATTTCCACTTTACATAATAATTTATGGCTTTAATCCCTTAGAAAAGAGTGTATGCTTAATATTTTTCTAATTTTATGTATTAATAATTGTATACAGTGTGATATAATAGATTTTTATTGTATGACCGAACTTCACTGAACGGCAGTGTACATCCTTATGTGTAAGTACTCTGTTTCTCATTTGTTCTGTACATAATTTTATTGTAAAGGTACAAATGATTGGTGGGTAGTAACGATTCAATGGGGCATTTTAGTTGAACAGTGTCCTATTATACATTATCAACCACTTTAAGTCTTTTGCTTGGTGGAAGATGTGGTCTCCACACCTAATGCCAAAGGTTAGAAGGAGACAAGAAGTTTTGAACTCTTAAATTTTAAAAGTACTACTAGCTGAAGTGAAAGGGCTGTACAAGCTAGCGCCGCAATAGAAATTGGGTAGCATTTTATCCGTTTGCTGAAAAACAATCGGTAATAAATCTTTAACGGAGCATAGGAGCACCATATATATTTATTGAAATAGCATAATGCCAAAGTACTTATTGTTAAGCGATACTATTGCGGAATAATTTGTCAAGCTTTCATCATATTATCTAAACTTATTATCTTTGGTCGAACAGCCTATTTTGCACCATTTCATAAATGTGAAGAGGTTTTGTGTTGATCGTCTGTATGAAATAGAAAGAAAATGTTGTTTCCCAAGTCCAAGAAAATAAACCTTCATTTCCTTTTGTTTTAAATGCTATTCTTGTAACTATCATTTAGTAATCAAATTGTTTAAACAACAGTACTCCGTAGTTAGGTATTATGACGCAAAAAATTTCGTTCGTAAATTATAGAATTTCCATCGCTTGAGCTAGTCATACAAGCTTTGAACATTTACAAAACATAATTGTTTCTAACACTTTTTATACCGCTTATAAGAATTGAATACTATACATAATTCATCGAACTATTAATTTCAAGGTAATTTGTTCAAGCTTGCACTTAACTCTCTGGTCAAAGCAACCTTGTGCATGTTGTTTATCCGGATTACGCATAGAATGAATTAATTAAAATTAATAACTCTTATATTACCACACTGTAGAGAAAACAAAATGTAACGGTACGATAAATTGTAACTTGAAGAATTATGAATTAAAGAAGCAATGGAATCTTTGTCCTTAACGTGGAGCTACAGTTGACGAATAAATTGTCTTGGCAGATGCTCGCTGATTTAAATATTTAGAAAGCAGACGGTTGCAACGTTTCTTGCAATTCTACAATTAAGTACAATATGCTGTTACGTTCGTTACGTCAATCCTGTCAAGCTTTCCGTAAGAAAGGAGATGCTTTTACCAAATACCTTTCTTTTATCTGTATTAGGTACGAGTTTAAATAGTATTCATTTTTACATAACGCGAGATTTTATTTCCTACTCTTACCACCGTACTGCTAGGAAATAAAAATAATTATTAATGAGTGTTATATCAGATTAATCCTATATTGAAATATAGGAATATAAGCGTTTTTATTATCATCAAATTACAAATTAATTTGATGATAATAAAAACGGTATAACGATATATTGAAGCGCAGAAACAGAAACTACTTGTTAAAATGTTGTTAATTGAAAGGTTATATAACATAAACAAAATATTTTTATTGTGGGTAACAGTGTAAAACTTCATCGTAACTAATTGAATACAGGTTGATTAATAATAGGTTTACATCTTGTTCAGGAAGTCATTTAAAACAAAAAGAAATGTTAAATGAGCATGGGCTCTATTTTTTATTTACAAAACTAAAAGAAATTTAAATTTTAATAAAGCGGATATGATTATTATATATTATATAAAATAACCAAAAAATAATGCTAAAATAGCTTCCTCGTGGTACTAATAGAATCATTTAGGAATGCAATAATAGGATATGAATAGGAATGCAAGAAGAGAAAAAACACAGTTCCCACGAACATATTTCTGCCTATCCGGCGCCATCAACGTAGTTCCGAGAATGTTTTTACCCGACCTTGTACCGGGAACCATACTATTAGGTTAAGGTCGAGCTATCTAGCCCCCTGACCTTCTCTACTAATAGCGGTGTGTCCTCACTTCGTCCTCGCGTTCTTATTTGATTCTTTTCCCTACCGGGAGCATAGATTCAGTTCGCGAGTTCTAATCGTTTAAAGTTGTATTAACCACGTACTCTAGTCCCCTGATAGTCACTCTCCGCGGTAGATCCTTATCTGCGTTTTGCGTAAAATCTAATCGTCCATGTTCTAAGAAAATCAGGTGTGTCGCTGCCGCCGTGCACCCGGCTACTGCCCCATACAATAGCTTGGGGCGAAAGACAGAGAGATGCAGTCTTCTTTTCTGCCGAGTGTCGAGTTTGTCTATAGAATATGCTGCCACAGGAGCTCCTTATCAGGCATTAGGCATAGCTATTTGGTGTGAATGAATGCACCGACTCTCACCAGGAAAGTGCTATCACTTCAAGAGACGGACCAACCCGATATCAATGGCCGAGCGGGATAGCTTATGTATGTAGACCTTCATCTCATCCGAGTCGAAGGTGTTGGCAAATATCAAAAAACACCGCTATCGTGACTTCGCGTTTCTCGAATCTTCTAAGGATGCTACACACTAGCAGACAATTCCGGTCTGAAATCAAGCTGGATCTCGGGAATGGCGTCCACTTCGCCCACCTCGAACTTGAGTCTGGATGACTCGACCACCCTCGAAGGCCCAAACAAAAGGCTAAGGTGTATTTCGGCGAAACAGGACGCTCTATCAATACTCGCCTGACAGAGCACGAACGTTGCATTAGAGCACGTCTCCCCTCGAATTTGGCTATCGCTGAGCGTTATCTAGGCACCGACCACCAGATACTATTCGGTACGATTTCATTACACTATAATTCTTCCCACCATTAGTAGAGAGTCCACAGAGATTCTTAAACATCTTAAGAATGTGAGATATCAGTTACCCCCTCACAGACATTTGTAAGCCCGTCATCTGTAGCGACTAATCCTCAACTAACGGTGACATTTGCAACATCCAACCAATCAGCGACAGGCCGATATAAAGCGTGCTGCTTCCTTGGTCTCCCTGCAGTTGATTTTCGCCTTTGGCATGGTTCACGTGCTGAGTTACCGTGATCAACTGCTTCCCGGTCTGTAAGTTTCGCCTCTGGCGTAGTTTACACATTGAGTTACTATGCTAACTGTAGGCTACCACTTTTTCCTCTACTGAAGACGCCCGTGTGAAACATTGAGTTTTCGATTAACAATGACACGGTCCGAAGCCGAAACACGTTTAGTTTTAACTGACTCTGGCCGTAGAAGCCTACGTTATTATGTAATTTTATTTTAAATGTGGTAAATACTCTTTCAGTAAAAAGCATATCGTAAGTTAGCATTAACGAGAACTGTTTTAGTTTAGTTCATAAAAGATATTTCAAGTGCAATTGCCGATAGAGTATCCGTGTTCCCTAATTAACGATAAATCTACGGAAAAAAAAAAGATATCTATTTCCCTATTATTATTACTTACAAAACATTTCATTATATTTAGTATTGTTTCTTGTTCATCGCAAGGTTCTTTACCCTATTGGATATATGAGTATAAAATCAGTTTTGATTGACAACCAGTATAATGTGTATATACGGATTGAAAAGCAAGTACTTACTCAAGCAAGTTGATTTAGGTTGCGGAAAGTATCTAAATTCCATTAAAATGTGTAATAAGAAGTTTCATGGTATTCATTTTTCCACGTTTAGCGTTATTAGTATATATATATATATATATATATATATATATATATATAAAGAAGAAAGATATACTACCATACAGTAGTGGGTAATATTCTAATTAGAGAGACGGAATGTGTTAGTCAATAATAACGTAACTCTAATAATATGCATAACAGTTTATATGGAATGATAATCAAAATATTAATCTATTAACAAGTGTTATTTAATACTGGTAATTCTGGAATGCAAATCATACCATAAAACAAATTAGAACTGCACCCATTTAGTATACTTCGTTCAATACAAGGCCATTAATAGCGGTATACCTTTAGGTGCTTTTATTAGAGTTTGTATAATAAAATTATAACAGAACATGCACAAGTCTAGCGTCTACAAAGTAGCCTGCTAGGACAGCATTTTTCGAAACTCAAATGGCGAAGTTTAATGCAATGTATAATTAACAAAGCCCTAAAATAAATTAAAAGAAAAATATTGAACAAGGTGCTAGGAAATTTAAACAATAATCACGCGAATTACATAAGCGCACCTTGTATATTAATAATAATATAACGGATGTAACAAGCAAGTGCGATGCTAAGTACAGCAAAATTCATTATGTTCTTAGAAGCAAATTAGCAGCGCGTGGTCTGCAAGAGACACACTTAGATCTAGGAATTCATTTTAGGATCAGAAAACAAAGACCAGTGTTTCTCTTTGGTAAGACCATCTGAATCTGCAAATTTTGAATAAAAAGGAATCTACACAACATCAAAACTAAAGCTGATTTTATTTTCCCGGAGTGAAAATCAACCCTAAATTAAGTCGTATCCTTTTCGGTGTTACTACGCAATAACACATGCACTTATTTTTTTTTAATTAAATTCTCATCAAGAAGTGAATTTTTGCCAATTGATAATATAATTTTGAAACGGAATCTTTCAATATTTATGAAATGCAAATTTGTTTATAAAATATGCTGATCGAGAAATTAATAATTCTTAGAAACACAAAAATTACATTTTCTGCATAATTTTGCATGAAAAGGCGTGTGAATTTAATTTATGATTTGTTAGATTCGGCTAATAGTAACGCGTTTTTTTTTTGCAAATATGCGTTAAAGAGCATCTTTCGCCACTTGACATTGTTAGCTGTGTTCCTGCTACTATAATCAGGTTGTGCAACAATTGTAATTTATAATAATTATTATTAGGTATTATGTATTCATTACAATAGCATGCAAATTACCTATGGTACCATTGTATTCCACATAGAGCTACCTACAGATTTTTAATAACTGTAAATTAGTTTTTAAATCATATTAGCACTGTTTATAAACAACGATGTATTTATAAATCGCTCCTAGAAGCAGCTATATATCACTGTTGCAACGAATGTATTGCAAGGCTGCTGACAGCTGATTTATGAGCACTAACAAGTGAGAATTTTGAAAACACACCTATAATCATGTGAGGTTAAGAGTTTCGATGAAATATCCGTTTTATGGTGTATATACTTTGGTAGTATTGGTCCATAACAGAAACAAAGTACTTCATCCAATGCACATACTTCACTCGTTGGGCCGTCACCACATGTTTAAGAACAATTCGGCTATATCCCCTCCAAAAATGGTGTATACGTATCTCTGATTAGCATAAATTTTCATCCGAATGTTTACTAAATTTGCTACGAATCAAATGTTTCTATTCTTATCTTCAATGTTAGTAATTAAACATATAAAGCTGTACATAACAGGCGCTGACTGCTGGTGAACTGTAATAATAAAATAAAATAATCTTCTTTCCCTAAGCTTCTCTCTGATGCGTATATATACATGTATTGCTTTCCGTCGGGAATTTTTGTAATCTTAGTTCTATTTAGTATTTGCTAGTCACCACCTTTTATCTCCGACGGCTCTTAGTTTTAATGTATATGCGGTTTCCTGGATTATATATATTTTATGTTTGTATCGAATATTATTTGTATATCTTTAGATATAAGCCAAAAGGGATGTTTTATTCGTATGTCACTGCATACTATTATTTGAATATTTAGATATAGACAAAATATATCTTTTATTCAATGTATTTGTGATATGTTAAGTATTTGCTATGCTCTTTGACCATTTAGGTATGGACAAAATATATCTTTTATTTAATGTATTTGTGATATATAAGTATTTGCTATGCT